>JAECXF010000055.1:0-55366 GCA_018151655.1 Drosophila bocqueti
AGTGTATGGGTATTCTGGTAGTGTATTTCATCATAATGGATATATTGCATCAGCCTCTATTTGCGCAGTTATTGATCGCCTGTATTTTGTAGTTTTGGGAAGAACGGTTTTAGCGCGGCGCCAGCGGGTTGTCGCTGACGCCGAGTGTGGTTCGATGGTAAGCACGTTGAAGAAGTGTGCGACACAAGGCAGTAGTACTTCAGTGCGATCGAAACTCACTGCGCTACGATTATGGCGAATAACAACGAATCTGCGACATCAGAAGTGGGATCGGGCTCGCTACCTGATATGTCTAGTGAGCCATGGCGGATTTTAATGGAAATGCAAAATAAAAACTTTATCGAGCTTGTTAAAACACTGCAAACAACGGCATCCGAAACAACAAATAAAAATTCGGTAGTGCTACCCAAATTCAACGCAGACGGTGTTGGCGTCGATGCAACGGCGTGGTGCTCTACAGTGGACATAATTTTCGCAGAAAACTCCATGAAAGGCAGCGCGTTGGTGATGGCTTTGAGTGCAGCGATGGAAGGTAGTGCTTCGCAGTGGCTTGCTCAAATTTGTTATCCTGGCATAACTTGGGCCGAATTTAAAGAACTTTTCGTTCAGCGTTTTGCCAGTGCGGAAACTCCTGCGGCTATGTTTTTGGCAATGCTGGCAGATTGTCCGACTGATGGTGAATGCCTTTCCAATTATGCTAGTCGCATGATGACGTCACTTATTACGAAATGGCGTGATATGAATGTGGAGGAAATTGCAGCTTCTGTAACGCTTGCTAAGATGGCACATGTGGATAGCAGATTGCAGCGATTGACATTTACTTCAAATGTACGGACCAGAAGTGAATTGCAAACGGAACTTAAAGCATTTACCTTCAACAAAAGGAAGAAAACTCTGCAAGAAGAAGCGGCTCCGTCTGAAATATAGCGTCATAAACCTTCAACAATAAGATGTCATTTCTGTGGAAAACTAGGCCACAAGATGGTCGAATGCAGAATTAAACAGCAGCAAAATCTTTCATCTCGTGCTAAGGACAGCAACGATAGAAGCGCAGTTGGTCACCATCAAAAATCGGATGTAACCTGTTTTAACTGTGGTGAACGTGGCCATATTTCAACATATTGTAATAAACCGAAGAAAGAAAAAGGCACGCTTCAGGTGAAAAGGGCGGAACTTTGTGAAGTTGTTGAACCCAAGGGCGAGATGGTTCATCAGTGCGAGACATATCCAATAACTTTTGACTCTGGATCGGAATGTTCTTTGATTAAACAAAAGCTAAGTAACAAATTTGTTGGTAAAAGAATTAACAATGTAGTGCTGTTGAAAAGTATTGGCAATGGTAGTATTTGTAGCACAATGCAAATACTTAGTAACGTAAAAATTAACAAATATTGTATTGAGATATTGTTTCATGTTTTGGACGATGTGCATTTAAGAAATGATATCATTATTGGTCGAGAAGTGTTGTTCTCAGGATTTAATGTAATAGTATCACCTGGCCAATTTGAAATTATCAGATCAAAAACTGTAAATTATTGTTCAAATGATAAACAACTTTGTGAGTTAAATACTGATCTTGTTGGTGAAGATATGAACAAATTAAAGAGTCTAATGGGAAAATACTCAAAATCTTTTATTAACGGAATTCCCTTATCTAGAGTTAGCTCAGGGGAAATGAAAATTAAATAGGTAGACCCAAATAAAATTGTTCAAAGAAGACCATATAGGCTTAGTCCAAATGAAAGAGAATTAGTGCGTGAGAAAATTAAGGAGCTATTGGAGTGTAAGATTATAAAACCGAGCTGCTCACCCTATGCAAGTTCCATAATGTTAGTTAACAAAAAGGACGGTTCTCAGCGTTTATGCGTTGATTATCGAGAATTAAATTCAAATACGGTCTCAGATAGATATCCTTTGCCTCTTATATCAGACCAGATAGCTGACTTCATGGAGCGAAATATTTTACATGCTTAGACATGGCAAGTGGATACTACCAAATTCCCTTGCATGCAGATTCGGTAGAGTGTACAGCTTTTGTCACCCCAGATGGGCAATACGAATTTTTGGCAATGCCGTTTGGGCTCAAAAATGCTCCTGCCGTTTTTCAGCGTACAGTGATGCAAGCACTTGGAGATCTTGCAAATACATTTGTTGTCGTATATATGGATGACGTAATGGTGGCTGCTTCAACAAAAAGTGAGGCCTTAGAAAGGTTACAGATTACTCTTGATTGTCTCACCAAGGCAGGATTTGCATTTAATTTAAAAAAATGTTCTTTTCTTAAGTCAACAGTTCAATATTTGGGATACGAAGTGAGTGCAGGTGAAATTCGTCCAAACTCGTTAAAAATTGCAGCGTTAACTGCTTTACCACCCCCTCAATCGGTCTCTTCTTTACGACAATTTATAGGATTAGCTTCTTATTTTAGACAATTTATACAGGGATTTTCTTGCTTTATGAAGCCGCTATATCTTTTGACTTCGGAAAGGAGTGAATTTATTTGGAATGCAGAGCATGAACAAATTAGGCAAAGGATTATCTCTATTCTCCCACAAAAGCCAGTTTTAGTAATATTTGACCCGCGACACCCAATAGAGTTGCATACAGATGCAAGTTCTCGTGGATACGTTGCCATCCTATTACACAAAATCAATAATAGGCCTCATGTCGTCGAATATTTTAGTAAGGCTGCTTCACTTGTTGAGTCACGATACCATTCTTATGAATTGGAGACTCTTGCCGTTGTTTTGGCTATAAAACATTTTCGGCATTATTTACTGGATAGAAATTTTGTTGTCTTTACTGACTGCAACTCTCTTAAGGCATCAAGGACCAAACTTGACCTATTGCCCAGGGTACAAAGATGGTGGGCTTATTTACAGTCGTTTACATTTGACTTGCAATATAGAGAAGGTAAACGAATGGCACATGTTGACTTCTTTTCGAGAAATTTGACTTCAGCTGATGTAATTGCTACAAAGTGCAAGATTCCTGAAAAAAGAGTTAATCTAGCAGAAATATCCAGTAATTGGCTTTTGGCTGAACAGCGACAGGATTCCGAAATAGTTGATATCGTAAATAAATTGAAAGATTATTCTCTTCCTGCGGATGTTGCAAAAACTTATGAATTGAGAAGCGGAATATTATATAGGAAAATTCAGCGAAACGGCAGAACCCGTTCCTTATCAATTGTTCCAAGATCATTTAGATGGTCTGTTATAAATCAAATTCATGAGGCAGTTATGCACCTGGGTTGGGAGAATACATTAGATAAGGCCTATGACTTTTACTGGTTTGCAAACATGTCTAAATATATTCGAAAGTTCGTTGAAAACTGCATTACTTGTAAAATGTCAAAGACTTCTTCCGGCAAAATTCAAGCTAGCCTTCATCCAATACCAAAAGTAAATATACCTTGGCACACCGTTCACATTGATATTACTGGAAAGTTGAGTGGCAAGGCTGATCAGAAAGAGTATGTAATCGTACAAGTAGATGCCTTTACTAAATTTGTTTACCTAACCCACACTATTAAGATTGACGCTGAGAATTGTATAAAGGCTGTGTCGTCGGCTATATCTTTGTTTGGGGTACCAAATCGCATTATAGCAGATCAGGGTAGGTGTTTTGCCAGCACTAGATTTAGTGAGTTTTGTGATCAACAGAAAATAAATTTTGCATTTGGTTGCGACTGGTGCAAGTAGAGCTAATGGGCAAGTCGAACGCATTATGAGCACCTTAAAGAACTTATTGACGGCAGCTGAGACTAGCAGCCGCGCTTGGCAAGATGCGTTGGGAGAGGTTCAATTAGCGCTAAATTGTACGGTTAGTAATGCAACCAAGGCAAGTCCCTTAGAACTGTTTATTGGCAAAGTTGCCCGCCCGTTGGGGTTGCTTCCACCTTGCGATACGGCAGACGAGATTGATTTGGCAGAAGTAAGAGCACAGGCAGTTCACAATATTTCAGCTGCAGCAGCATATAACAAGAAGCAATTTGATAAAGGAAAAGCCAAAGTTGTTAAATGTCAAGTTGGAGATTTCGTGTTGTTAAAAAATGAAGAAATGGAAAATGAAACTGTTGAAAGAGACAGTGATGAAGAAATGGAAAATTAAACTGTTGAAAGAGACAGTGATAAGGAAATGGAAAAGAAAGCTGTTGAAAGAGACAGTAATGAAATGATTAGAATATAAGCGTTAGCAAGTGGTACTGAGGAGGCCTGAAGGGCTTATAATGAAATTTATAATAATAATGTAAGCACAAGTGCAAAACAATTGTTTTGATCATGGCGTGTGGCGCATTAGATATTGTAATGAAATGATGATTGAGTTATGTTAAAAAGTTTGTATTAGTCTAAGAATGATATTGAAATGTGAAATTTAATTTGTTAATGTAAGTGTAATTTGAAAATGGTTTTGTTGCATTAAAGAAAAAGCATTGTTGGTAATATTTCACGAGGTCGTGTAATGGTCAGGATGGCCGTGTCGGAGCATAAGTTTGCATGTGTTAGTGTATGGGTATTCTGGTAGTGTATTTCATCATAATGGAAATATTGCATCAGCCTCTATTTGCGCAGTTATTGGTCGCCTGTATTTTGTAGTTTTGGGAAGAACGGTTTTAGCGCGGCGCCAGCGGGTTGTCGCTGACGCCGAGTGTGGTTCGATGGTAAGCACGTAGAAGAAGTGTGCGACACAAGGCAGTTGTGCGTAGTACTTCAGTGCGATCGAAACTCACTGCGCTACGATTATGGCGAATAACAACGAATCTGCGACATATATATGTGTTTTTTTTACTTTTTTTTTTTGTATAGGGAAAAAATTGGGTGTTTGTTTGGTTTGTTTTGTTTTCGTTTATAGATTAATGTAGTAATTAATTGTATTATACCTGTTCACGCCAAAAGGGCGCTTATTTTCCGGAGGCAGTGTGATCCCGTACACTCGCTCTTTCTCTCCCTCTTCCACTGCACTTTCGTGCATCGAGCTCCTAGTCCGCTCTCCCCAAGTTAGTTTTAAGGTTCTTCTTGTTAGTACTAATTTACGATTCCATCAATAAAGACCTCAAACGCACGTCGCGTAATACCCCGAAGTTCTACCGTGTTTTTCTTATCGAGTGCCTTCCAGGTTAAAGCCATCCCTCTCCGAACATTTGGTCCATCAGAGCCGGATAATTTCTCTCCAGCAGTTCCGGTGGCTTTAACACCGCACAAGATAAGTAAACATTTTACTTTGCTGCCCTGCCGTTAATTTTTATGATTTGTGTCTAAATCCTAGTCCGATTGATCCGACACAACGGCAGCTTCCAATTCCGAATCCGATTTGTAGAATCCTAGTGTCGCAATTAATTTATATTAATTTTCCGCGAATTCAACATTCTAAAAGTGTGTGCTTAAATATATGCCATAAGCCACAGTGAAACTTTCAATTTCGAATTTCTCTTCGTGCACTGTGATCCGCTTGCATTTATTTCCACTGCTACACCTACATACATATGTCCACTTATCTACAATCGGCACCAACAATTTACGCTATAAATATTCCTATCCTGGATAATAATAGTAAATAAACATTCAAAAATCCAAAAGTGTAAATTAAATATATGTACGTCTATAAGCCACAGTGAAACTTCTAGTTCCGAAATTCTCTTCCTTCACTGTGTTCCGCTTGCATTTACATATTTACACTCTCCGATATGCAATACAGTCCACTCCACTGATCTACGATCGCCAAAGCATTTTAAACAAAATTAAATAAATATATACACTTATAAATATTTAAACTTAAAATCAATATAGTTGCAATATTTCCTAAACTTTAAACTACATAATTCTACAAAGTCTACAATTCTAATTCTACAAATACAGTCCACCGCTCCTATAAATAAATAAATATATCCCCAAAATCACGGCACAGAAACGCCGACTTAATTTGTGCATTTATTTATCAGCTCGTCCCTGCTCTATCCTGAGCGGAGCTTCATCCAAATAAACAATATTTATTGTCATTCCTTTGCTCTATCCTGAGCTCAGCTGCATGCAAACATAGGCAAACATTGCAATTACATACATATGTACATATGTAATCGTCGGCAAGTCGACGCTCCGACTTTTGGCAATTTATTCCGCCTCCGTTGTCTCCGCTATTTTGCATTCGCAACGGCTAATGCATAAACATATTCACACGCACGCCTTATCTCCAAGAACAGTACCGCGGAAAATACAGCAGCGGTCAACTGAATAAATCCAGGCACACAAAATAATTTTAAAATTATTTTTTATAAAAATTCCAACTAACTGAATCAGTTAGGAATTCAAGTGCGCTTCCATATCCGCATTAGTGTGACCGTATCCGTTTTGCAGCAGAGAGAATATTATTCAATTAATTCGTTATTAAATTAAATTAAATTTAATTTTATATATTCCGATTGGTTCCTAAATTCCAATCCTGCTTCTACAAATAAATTAAATTCCTAATACATTCCGATTGGTTCCTAAATTCCAATTCCAGCTTCGACACGTATAACTAAATCGTCCAAAACAAAATAAGTTGATTTTCGATTTCTTAACTGGTTGTACGCTTTATCCAGCGTCCCGAATATAAGTTGTTTTCGATCATTCAACTGGTTGAACGCTTTATCCAGCGTCCCAAATATAAGTTGTCTTTCGATCTTTCAACTGGTTGTACGCTTTATCCAGCGTCCCGAAAATATAAGTTAATTCGATCCGAAATATAAACCTAAAGAAACAATCCAGTTTGTTCTTTAAATATCCAAAATGACTGCTTCCAGTTTAAATAAATTTATTTCTATCTGTGACCGTCTAAGTCACTTCGATTCCAAAATCTGCAATCCAGCAGCACCAAGTCCATCCAAGTACACGTGCCAAATCCATCTCGACCAAGTCCGAGCGCTATGGGATAAGGTCGAGAAAGAGTACGAAGCTTGTTCAGAGCAAATTTCAGTTGGCTTAGAGGGCACGGGGGACACCTTACCTACTCTAAAGGCAAAATACGAGTATGCCTATTTTATATACGAAAGGTGTGCCGCAAAGCTCATGGAACAGATCGAAACGATCGCTTCTACAACAGCTCAAGTCCAACCCGTTCCGCCCCAAAATTCCTATCCGTCTGGCTGTCAGCTTCCTCCGTGCGAAACAGAAGTTTTCTCGGGCGATTACATTCGCTGGCCGACTTTCCGAGACCTTTTCACAGCGGTCTATATAGACAATCCTGCGCTGACCCCTGTTGAAAAGTTGTTCTATCTAAATGCCAAGACTAGTGGTGAAGCTCATTCCGTAGTTTCCAATTCGCCGCTCACCAACGATGGTTTCCGCTCAGCCTGGAAAAACCTATCTGAGCGGTTCGAAAATAAACGAGCGCTGGTGAACAGCCAACTGAAAAAGCTATTAAACATGCAGTCCGTCGCACAAGAATCTTCGGCAGCCTTGAAGGAGCTGCAAAATACAATCCAGAACTGCCTCACATCCCTAAATTTGTCCGGCCTTCCTACGGATAATTGGGATTGTCTCCTGGTTTATTTGTGTTCTACGAAACTTCCAAAACTGACGCTCTCACTATGGGAGCAGTCCTTAACAAATAAAACCGAAATTCCAACGTGGCAAGAACTTGATTCATTCCTGACTGAGCGCCATAGAACTCTAGAAACTATAGATTCTATCCAACCTCCTAAGTTGCGCCTCCATCCGTCAGAACCGACACCCTCCGACGTGCCGCCACGAATACTGAAATCCTTCAGTACGAGGATCGTTCCGATATCTAAAAGTTGCGATGTATGTTCCAAAGAGAACCATCCAGTGCGTTTATGTCCACGCTTCCTTCAGATGACGACAGAGGATCGTACATCTTATATCCAGAAGAAGCGGTTGTGCTTAAATTGCTTTGCAAGCGGTCATCAACTCCGTAATTGCACAAGCGCCCACAAGTGCTTCAAGTGTCACGGTCGGCATCACACTTTGTTGCATCCAAGCAACTGCTCCTCCAGTGAACCGACTGCTCCTGATACTGCTTCTGATCCGATACAAAGAATTTCCTCGTTCTCCACACGAGTGACAACAGCTCCTGAGTCTTCCAATTACTGGATTCCGTACAACGAGATGAAATGCAGACGTTCCCGAGGTATTTTATCCTACCCATGCCGAGTCTGCCAAGGGAACCATCCGCTTCGGAAATGCCACCGTTTCCTTCGGCTTAGCGCTGAGAAACGGCTCCAGGCCGTCATACAAAAGAAGTACTGCGTCAATTGCCTGGCCCACCATCATTCCACGGGATCTTGCCGCAGTGACGACCGATGCCAGTTGTGTGGCCAGGATCACCACACACTTCTACATGTCCACGAGCGCTCAGCGTATCCAACGCTTTCCCGAGCAAAGGCCTCCTATATTCCTACAGCGTATCCTCGCTAGGGGGCCTCGAAGGCCTTCTTATAATTTTGCTGCGTGTCCTCGCAAGGGGGGGGAGAATGTTCACGCCAAAAGGGCGCTTATTTTCCGGAGGCAGTGTGATCCCGTACACTCGCTCTTTCTCTCCCTCTTCCACTGCACTTTCGTGCATCGAGCTCCTAGTCCGCTCTCCCCAAGTTAGTTTTAAGGTTCTTCTTGTTAGTACTAATTTACGATTCCATCAATAAAGACCTCAAACGCACGTCGCGTAATACCCCGAAGTTCTACCGTGTTTTTCTTATCGAGTGCCTCCCAGGTTAAAGCCATCCCCCTCCGAACAATACCTATGTTTGAATGTGCATTATAATATTTGTGTATTCTTTCCAAAATAAAAGAAAACCTGTATGTATCCGTTACGCAGTTTCCTCTTTTCCTTGTTTCCCGGTGTTTAGTGTTAATTGTATGTCATTCGTGTAGTGCTGCTGTCCTTCCCTCCACCTTTGTAGTTTTTCTTATGTTTTCGACTTTAACTGTAATGAATGAATTAAATAGGTGTTCAATAAAGTGTATTTTAGAGGTAAGTGAACATGTGACAACAATAGACGTTAAGTTGTTTGTGGATTGTTTTATTGTTGTTTTCTCTTATTATTTTTTTTATTTTTATTTTTTTACCCTTTTTCCTTTTATATACATATGTATAATATATTTCTTGAATTAATTTTATTGCTTTTATTTATTATTATTTATTTTTTTTAAGTGGTTTATTCTCGCAGTGCGTGGTGTGCAAAAAGAATTCAACACAATTCAACAGTGTACAAGCGAACACAGCGTCAAGCGTCGCGCCGCCACTCTGGCGCGACATCAGCTTTTGACGGCAGCCAATGTACAGTGATGCGTCGACGTCGTAAGGGTTTTACAAGCGGAGCCATACAAACACATACATGCTTACTTGATTTTTCCGAAGAAAACCGTATCACTGTGTACAAATTTTAATTTTTATTTTCCACTCAGTATTTTTTTCATTTTTCTTTCATGTATTTATTTGCAAAACAAACTTGCGTTCATGTAAATTGCCGGTGCCTTTACAGCGATTGTTGTACACATAATCGGTCATTAATCACACAACTCACATTTATTTTTTTAAACCACTGTGTGGAAGATCCCGTTGTCTTGGCGGCGACTGATGTGCAAGTTAACAACTAAAAGAGCAGCTATATAATTTTATGTCAACAATACACTAATACTAAGTAGCTTCGCATAAACAATGCTGATGCGCCCCAACTGAGTTCAGCGCTCCGTGCTACGAACGGTCAGCAACAGGAATCGGACACCCCTTATCCGGGGTACCGAGCTGTGGTGCATAAATGCTGAGTCGGCTTGCCGACCACCGGTTTATGGCGTGATGCATTGGAGCTAGGGTAAATTCATATCCTTCATATTCTTTGCATTCAGTTTTAAGCTAACTCTTTGAGAATAAAGAAGGCAACTCCGGCCTTTGGCCGTTAAATATAATTTGTTTAATTGAACAATCTCGTTGAGCCACAAGGCCTACGATCGACCACGGGGGCTAAGTCACGCCCTCCACCATAATCTTCATAAGAAGTTAACTTTCCTTGGCTTAACAGCCGCGGAACATAATCACAGGAGCAGCACATATCCCAGCAGCTGGAGGCACTGGATATCTGGACCTACAATATAATAGCGACTGCGGCGAGGGACCACCCCCTGCGGACCTACATATATTAATTGGCGCCCGACGTTCATTTAGGACCCAGTAAAATCTTAACAGGATAGTTAAGAGCATGATACAATTAGAAAGGTAGTCCAGTGAGCACTCGTCGCTCTCTCGCCAGGCACTGAAATCAGTACATGTTTGTTTGTTGACAGGGAAGGTTGTGCTTGGACGATTTTGTTAAATTAAATTTTGTTAACCCTTGTGTCAACATGGCATATTGTTCTAATTGCCGCAAGCAAATTGTTAAAAATAAAACTATAAAAAAACAAAATTCACCTCTTTGATATCTAGTAGGCTAGTTTGAACTACAAGGGCCAGTTAAGGGTTAATATTTGTCAGTTCAGTTCAGTGCCTGTCAAAATCTGACTGGACTACCTTTCTAATTGTATCATGGTTAAGAGTACAAGCCATGTAAGTTTGATTAGTGAAGTCAATCGGCAACCTAAGGAAGTGAAAATAAATAAATAAAACTAAAGCTAACAACCCTGTTTTGTGTTCTTTTAGGGAATATTATTTTTCCACTGCATACTTTTACCAAAAGCAAATGGTGTAGCATACCCCAGGTTACCTTGTTGTTTCCCGTTGCATACTTTTACCAAATGCAAATTCTGCTGCATACCCAAAGTTACCTTATTGTTTCCTATTGCATACTTTTACCAAAGGCAAATTCTGCAGCATACCCCAATTTACATTTTTGTTTTAATTGCATACTTTTACTTTGCGCTATTTCTTCTGCGCAGTCCCATTGTTGTTTGTTTTTAGGGACAACATTTTCCTTTTGTGTCGCCTTTTATTTTTCGCTCGTGCAAATATCGCACCTCGCATATGCGATCAACCGTGCTCGGAAAGAATTAATTTGTGTGGTGCCAACCAATGGTAAATGAGTTGGGCAGGCGCGTATAGAGATATCAAGGTCGAGTACGGTAGTGACGACGGGTGGGATTTAGAATCAGAAGGCTTTCGTCCGATTACGACAGATAACGTTACGGACATGGACCAGCCGGAGACTTGGTTGAAACAGGCGTTTCAGGCACAGTTAGATGAGGTAAAACAGCAAATGCAAAACTTGCGCGTAGAAACAATACAAGTAGAAGGGTACCAAAAGATAACAGTAGACCCTAACATGCGATGCGGAGAACAAGATGACTATGTGTCATGGCAGCAGTCAGCCGTAGACGCATATGAAATCTTCAAACCGTTTCGATTATCAGAAACAAATTCTGGGGGTCGGCAAGAGGGCTACTAGATGCCCATAACACAGACTTAGATTTCGATGCCATTATTGCTCGATTAGACTGCACTTACGCAGATAAAACGTCGCTGCGTGTCCTTAGGCTGGGACTTAAAACAGTGTAGTGGCGCTTGGGTAAGAAATAAATAAATTACTCTTAGCCCAAAAGTCGACACTGTAACCAATTTATGCGGCGATCGGTGAATGACAGAAACCTAAGCTTCCAGTAGCGATGCTCGGGAGATAATCGGGAAGATAATAGAGTCGCTCCCGATAATGGAAAGAGCTTTCACGAGCCCCAAATTTCCGCCCGACTTGAGCTATATCCGTCCGAAGCTTGGTCCATTCTTTTCAATCAGACCAGCGATCAGAACGGACGTGCTCAGGAGAGCCTATTCTAAAACATATAAACTTGATTAAGTGCCAGGGTAACTATTTTATTTTCGGCACACGGTTGGCCATAAAAATTAATTCAATAAACCTTTTTATAGGATTGGCACCAAGTACTATAATTTTTCCTCCCAAAAATTCGGCAGCCTTTACCCTATTTGGTGGGTCCGCATCGGCCGAGACACGTGCTTGAGGCGCCACCAAACCCAAGGCATCGGGGCCCCTCAAGGCAGTGCATATGTCCAATTATCAAGCTTCACAAGCCCTTAACTCGACGCGCGAGATCAGCGCAACAACAGCAGCAGTGCAGTGCCTAATTTATTCTTGTGCTTTTTCTCTTGGTGGTAGCAGAGTCGTCCATAACCCCTCGCGGAACAAAATTACACCCATCCACCGATAGAGACGCGTTAATCCACAGTTAAAGAAATATTAGTGCCTGATATAAGTGCTAGAGCGATCTATTTAGAGCCGGCCGATCAAAACCCATTTTGTTTATATATTTTTTGAGGCCTCGGCCGACCCTAACCCCAGCGAGGCACGTGTGTTAGTGCAACAACAACAACCGTCATAAGAAATCAAATTAATTAACAACCGAGTCCCATAATCCGAACCTAAATCAGGCTCAGCAAATGTAGCTGAGCATCGCGGCAATATGCCTTAGTTAAGTTAGTAGTAAAAATTTAGGTTAGTTCTGGTTGTTCTCCTTTAATAATTTCACTTAAAGAAAAAAGAGTTGGTTTTCCTTTCGAAAATTTATTTTAAAATATATTGGCCGAGTGAAAAATGAAATATCAAAAAGAACCTGCGGGAAAAATTAAAAGCGAAGTGAAAACCTAAAACATAAATAAGTGAAACCCTCCCTCAATCTAAAATCATCAGTGCAAACCTTTAATATGAATTAAATAAAAATAAAAAGGTGCACTGAATATCAGCCAAAAATAAAACAATAACAACATCGGTAGCAAAACATAAATGCCGATAAGAGTTTATTCCAGCTGACCCGCCGTCCAAAGATCTTTCGACGTTGGAGCTGCAGCCAAAATGTAAGTGATAAACCCATGCATGCAATTTATCGTTTTTGTTTTGCTCCCGACTTTCGTGGCCTGATAAGCCTTTATCCAGTCTTTAATTAATTCATAGAGTAAATGCGTTTAGACTCTCTTTGATCGCGAGCTTATTCAGCGATTCAGCACTTGGAGCTTTAAAGAGAATCCAAATGCAGGTGCATCTTCTCTTCCTCTTTTGCATAGCTTTCGCTACACTGAGCGACGAATTTTTTTGAAATTAATGAAGTTAATTATTAATACAATGAAATGAATTTTTTTAGTTAAATAATTTAGTTATTAATAATTTTGTACTCGATGAGTAGTTGGTATTCGAGTTTTAAAATAAATTTAAAATCTCGAATGACCTTTTGTATCCAGCGTTTCTGGCGGTGTGTGCTTATGATTAAATTAAATATTTCCTCTCTTTAGGAAAAACTTTTAGTATGATGGCATACACTGAAAGAAATTTATTTCGGTCTTATTAATTAATTGTTTGCCTTTGAATTAAAACTAACGTTGCTAATATTTTAAACATTTCTAAATAAGAAGAAATTATCGCTAATATTATAAAAATTATTTTTGAATATAAGAGGGTCTTCTTATCCTTTATTTACACTTATAATTATTTATATTATACCTTCATTTACCTACTTTTCTAATTTCCACAGCAGTTTTTTTTAATATTTCTCCTCGCCAATAAATCAGTCAGTTAAACGAAAAATGAATAGAAATATATTAAATAAACTTAAATAATTTTTAATTAAAACTAATAATAGAAGACAATTATGAATATTATAGGAAATAAAATTATAATGATGAAGTCGAGCTAAACTGGTTTTGTTATTGGAAGCCATGCTTATCCTGAAGGATGTCCCGAACGTAGGGTAGCTTGTATAAGGGATCGCCAGCCGTGGCTGTAGCAAGCGATCAAGGTAGGGTGGGGTTAATGGGTGCTAAACAACAACTCAGCATCCACAACAAGCTGCCTTCTGCCACACACTCTTTTCTTTGTCTCTCTTTGGTCTGCCCCCTCTCTCTTTTTTTTCTCTTCCCCTACCCCTGCACGCGAATGCATATAATTAGCGAATATAATGAATTACTCGAGCCTATGCGAAAGCAGCTTTTTCTTTTACGCCCACACCCAACTACCGAACTAATTTGGAGCCGGACCAAGCGCGTGCATTCCTCTGCTCTCACAATAACATCTGCTCGCTCCCAACAACCATTCGTTGTATGTTACATACTTATTTATTCTATTTAATAATTATATCTGGCGCCCAACGTAGTGGGGCCTTTTTCCGGCTGGCCCAAACCAACCGGTTAATACCAAAACGTCGTCAACTACACCAGACGATCATCCTCCTTCTCTTCCTCTTACACTCTGCTGCCTGGATTCTGCTAGACTTACCATATATAGTAGGTTAGGCTCAAAAATGGTTTAAGTCCGGAAAACTAAGCTAGTAGGTGTCTATTTTCTTTCCTTGCGGCTTTCTTTGATCTGCTAGACTCACCATATATAGTAGGTTAGGCTCGGAAAATGGTTTGAGTCCAGATTTTTTGGGAAGTTGTATTCTTTGAGACGTTGATTTCCTGATGATGAATGAACGTGCGATAAAAGGGCATAGTGGATAGATTCTACGCTTTTATGCTGTTACAGACATCATTCCTTCGGAAAGTCAATGGAACAGTTACAATTGGAGAAAAGGTTACATGTGGATAAAATCTACTGCCTTGCCATTGTAAGGAACTAGTAATGCGGTGCAAACTTCAGTTATTAGGTGGGGACTGGGTTTTTACGTGGAGAAAGTCTACGGCCTAGGTAGCTTAATAACAATGCTGGAATAGCACAGTACACTCTTTTTCTTCTTCTTTCAATTTTTTCTTTATTTTCCTGTGGCAGGTTATAGGACTGACTAGGGAAAAGTAATGGTTTCCAGTATAATAAATACACAAATTTCTGATTTTGATTTATCGTTTTTTTAGTTCTCTCAAATTTATATTATCGCTATATTGAGATATTAGTAAATTATTATTTGATATATTATATATTAAAGTGGAGTGGATACATTATCACAATGCCAGTGAGCCATAGTTGTGAAAATGTTAGCACTGCAGCGGCAGCTGAAAAACAGCGTTGCAATATCTGTGCTCAAATGATAGAGTTTCATGCACAGTTGTATATAACTTCGTGTAATCACGCATTTCATCGTGTGTGCTTTGCCTCACGATTAGGGAACAAAAAGATATGTCCCATATGCCAGGTAACCCTACAAGCGTCATATGCTAGTCTTTTAGAAGAAGGGGATACAGCTGGATTTAGTGGACAACAGACAGATGCAGGTGTGGGAAATGTCAGTATAGAAGAACGGGTTCGAGCCGGAAGTGGTTCTAATACGAATAACTCGGAAACATTAGCTACAAATTTGCAGCAAGTTATCGGTGCTGCAATAGCAGGAGCACTAAGCGACCAGACTCAGCGCTTAGCGCGTACAATTGAAGACAGCTTTCAGAGGTTGACCACTCGAGCTGATGACGGGCAAGAAGTTCAACAAAGTTTTGAACAAACGCCAGCTTCAGGAAGAAGAGAGTTGAGAGGTAGAAACTGTCAACGGGATATATTTTCACAGTCAGCATCTCTACCATCACAAGAGTTAAGACCCGACCGCATAGGACAAATTATCTCTAACTGGAAAATCCGCTTCTCAGGACATGCGAGTGTTCCAGTCGACGAGTTTATCTATCGAGTAGAAGCACTTACATTGCAATCTCTTGATGGAAATCTCGCATTAGTAGCTCGTTACGCAAGTAACTTATTTGATGGGAGTGCTAATGAATGGTTTTGGCGCTACCACAAAACTGTAGAACAGGTTACTTGGCCAGGCTTAAAACTAGCTCTCCGTGCACAATTTAAAGATAGCAGGAGCGACTTAGAGATCCGCGCCGCGATGTCGCAAAGAAAGCAAAGGCCGAACGAACCTTTTGATAGTCTACAGGAGGCTATAACTATTCTAGCCGACAAACTAGTACAGCCGTTGTCCGAATCTTCCATATTAGAAGTACTGAGGGCAAACTTATTGCCAGAAATTCAGCATGAGATCCTGTATGTTCCGATCTCAACTGTCGCGCAGCTTCGCAAGGTAGTTCAAACTCGGGAACGATTTTTGCAAGCCTTGCCGAAGACTAATACTAACACTGCTCGACCTTCTCCTCGTCGGCAAGTTCACGAACTGGTAACATCCAATGAATCCGTAAATGAAATAGCGGAAAGTGAGGCAGAGGATGAAGAATTGGCAGCTGTAGCAGTTGCAATGGTTCAAAAAACTTAGGAGGGCGTGCACTGGTGAACAATGCACGCAAACGGATGGTTTCGAAAGCAACCAACACCGAGTAACGGACGGTTACTCAATTCCTTTACCACCGGACTTTCAAAATCAACCAACTTTACCTTTGCACCAAAAGGTGCACAAACAAGAAGTTTGTCAGATTCAAACGGAGTCAAATCGAAATAGGGCTCGTAGAATTGAATACAAGCGAAGGTACAAACTTAATCAATGCGCTATATTATCTTCAGTAATTGATACGTCAAAGGATTATAGGCCTTTTGCACAGGTTACACTATTAGGCAGGACGCTAAGTGGTCTTATGGACACTGGGGCAAGCATTAACTGTATAGGAGGACAGTTTGCGAAGGACCTACCTTCCATGCAAGTAGGAATTAGTCCAGTTTATGCCAATGTTCGTACAGCAGACGGAGCTAGACAGCCAATTATAGGAAAAATTACTACCGATGTCTGTTTCCAAGGAGAAACAAGGGAGTTAAAGTTCTATGTAGTACCTACCTTGCAGCAAGACCTTTACTTAGGCATCGAATTTTGGAGAAGCTATAATCTGTTGCCAGTGTTCCTAGCAAACCAAACTCTTAAGCCGAGTGTATCTTCATTGTCTAGAGATGATCCTTCTTGCTTGAAGTTATCTGAAGTCCAAGTCACGGAACTGGCCAGGGCTATAGAACATTTCCCTTCATTCGCAAAGAAAGGATTAGGTAAAACATGTTGGTTATCCCACGATATTGACGTAGGCGAATCCAAACCGATTAAACAGCGGCATTATTCGGTTTCTCCAGCAGTGGAAAAATTAATGTACGAAGAACTTGATAGGATGCTCGCTTTGGGAGTTATAGAAGAATCAGACAGCCCCTGGTCATCACCAGTAGTTCTCGTACGGAAGCCTGGAAAAGTTCGTTTGTGTATTGACTGTAGGAAAGTTAATGAAGTCACAGTCAAGAATGCATATCCAATGCCTTTGATCGAAGGAATTCTTAGTCGACTACCGAAAGCACAATACATTTCGAGTATCGACCTCAAAGATGCTTATTGGCAAATTCCGTTAAAAGATAGTGCGCGAGAAAAGACTGCGTTTACAGTACCAGGAAGGCCACTGTATCACTTCACAGTCATGCCATTTGGTTTATCAAACGCGCCACAAACTATGTCCAAGCTCATGGATAAGGTTATACCGCCAGAGCTTCGAAATGAAATATTTATCTATTTGGATGATCTGTTAGTTATTTCTGACACCTATCCGAAACACTTGCAGGTGCTAAAATCGCTTGCTAAACGACTTCAGGAGGCAGGTTTAACTATAAATGTTGAGAAGAGTAAATTCTGTCTAAAGGAAGTAAAGTATCTGGGGCATGTTATTGGGTATGGAACTATTAAAACCGACCCAGAAAAGGTGCAAGCCATCAATGAATTCCCTGTGCCTCGGTCTATTAAGCAAGTTCGTCGATTTCTCGGCATGACCGGATGGTACCACAAGTTTATTCCCAATTATGCGGGTGTGGCTGCTCCAATCACAGATACATTGAAGCAAAATCGCAAATTTCTGTGGAGTGACGAAGCTCAGGAAGCTTTTGAGCACCTCAAGAAGCTCATGATAGGGGCTCCAGTACTTCATAGCCCTAATTTTGAGTTGCCATTCAGTATACACTGCGATGCAAGTCACACGGGCATTGGTGGTGTGTTAATGCAGAAAGATCGGGAAGGCAATGACGTGCCGATTGCATATATGTCTCGGAAGTTGAACCAGTGTCAACGATATTACTCAGTAACTGAGAAAGAGTGTTTGGCGGCCGTTCTAAGCGTAAAAAAATTTCGAGCATACATTGAAGGGCAGGAGTTTTCCATAATTACAGATCACGCGTCATTGAAATGGCTGATGTCCCAATCAGACCTAAGTTCTAGGTTAGCTCGATGGGCCCTCAAGCTACAAGGCTTTGATTTTAAGATTTTTCACCGTAAGGGAATCCACAACATTGTTCCAGATGCTCTATCGAGGGTTCATACGGAAGATTTGTCAGCGGTTGAGATGCATAAGTTTATAGATTTACAATCTGATCATTTCAATTCAGGTGAATATAAGGCAATCAAGGAAAAAGTCATCGCAAATCAAACCAGAATGCCGGACGTTAAAGTCATTGATAATTATATATATCGACGATCAGAACATGTGACGGGAGAACAAGTATCTGATGATATGTGTTGGAAACTATGGTTACCTAGATCGCTTGTAGGAGAAGTACTAAAGGCCAACCATGATGACCCTCTATCTGCTCATAGTGGCATAAATAAAACTCTCGAAAAAATTCGTAGATATTTCTTTTGGCCAAATTTAGTGACCGATGTAAAAGATTACATTAACCAATGTAGTATCTGCAAAAGCATGAAACACCCAAATAGAACGTTGCGACCTCCAATGGGTAAAGTCTACAGTACGCCAAGACCTTTTCAAAAGCTGTATGTAGATTTTTTAGGTCCTTATCCTAGAAGCAAGGCAGGTAATGTTGGTATTTTCGTTGTACTGGACCACTGTTCGAAATTTCCATTTTTGAAAGCGGTCAAGAAATTTACAGCAGAGGCCATAGTAAGTTTTTTGGAAGAAGACCTCTTTCATTGTTTTGGGGTTCCCGAAGTAATCGTTTCAGATAACGGAGTGCAATTTAAGTCGCATCTGTTTAATTCATTGCTTCAGAAGTATAATATTAAGCACTCCTATACGGCTGTGTATTCACCCCAAGTCAATGCGTCAGAAAGAGTTAATCGATCGGCCCTCGCTGCAATCAAGTCCTATCTCGAAACTGATCAGTCTAAGTGGGATGAAAAGTTAAGTCATATCTCCTGCGCACTTCGAGGTAGTAGACACTCAGTCATCAACTGCAGTCCCTATCAGGTAGTATTCGGCCAAAGCATGATAACCAATGGAGAAACTTATCAACTTCTGCGGAATCTTAATATGCTGGATGATCGGACACTAAGTTTTAAAAGGGATGATTCTTTTGAGCTGATTCGTAATGCGGCTAAGCAGAGCACGCAACGACAGCAGCAACGTAATGAGAAGGTTTACAATCTACGCAGCAGGGATGTTCAGTTCACCCCGGGCCAAGAAATTTACAGGAGAAACTTCCAGCAAAGTAACTTCGTAAGTGGGTTTAATGCCAAACTGGCTCCAACTTTCATAAAAGGCAGAATTCGCAGAAGAAAGGGTAACTGCTACTATGAGATTGAAGACTTGCAAGGTCGTTACGTAGGAACCTATCATGCAAAGGATATCAAACAATAAGTCTCCCAAGCGTTGCTCACCCTTGTGGTTTAAATGAAAACACCCCAAGTGTGAGTTTGGTGGGGGGGATTTGTAGTGGCGCTTGGGTAAGAAATAAATAAATTACTCTTAGCCCAAAAGTCGACACTGTAACCAATTTATGCGGCGATCGGTGAATGACAGAAACCTAAGCTTCCAGTAGCGATGCTCGGGAGATAATCGGGAAGATAATAGAGTCGCTCCCGATAATGGAAAGAGCTTTCACGAGCCCCAAATTTCCGCCCGACTTGAGCTATATCCGTCCGAAGCTTGGTCCATTCTTTTCAATCAGACCAGCGATTAGAACGGACGTGCTCAGGAGAGCCTATTCTAAAACATATAAACTTGATTAAGTGCCAGGGTAACTATTTTATTTTCGGCACACGGTTGGCCATAAAAATTAATTCAATAAACCTTTTTATAGGATTGGCACCAAGTGCTATAATTTTTCCTCCCAAAAATTCGGCAGCCTTTACCCTATTTTGTGGGTCCGCATCGGCCGAGACACGTGCTTGAGGCGCCACCAAACCCAAGGCATCGGGGCCCCTCAAGGCAGTGCATATGTCCAATTATCAAGCTTCACAAGCCCTTAACTCGACGCGCGAGATCAGCGCAACAACAGCAGCAGTGCAGTGCCTAATTTATTCTTGTGCTTTTTCTCTTGGTGGTAGCAGAGTCGTCCATAACCCCTCGCGGAACAAAATTACACCCATCCATCGATAGAGACGCGTTAATCCACAGTTAAAGAAATATTAGTGCCTGATATAAGTGCTAGAGCGATCTATTTAGAGCCGGCCGATCAAAACCCATTTTTTTTATATATTTTTTGAGGCCTCGGCCGACCCTAACCCCAGCGAGGCACGTGTGTTAGTGCAACAACAACAACCGTCATAAGAAATCAAATTAATTAACAACCGAGTCCCATAATCCGAACCTAAATCAGGCTCAGCAAATGTAGCTGAGCATCGCGGCAATATGCCTTAGTTAAGTTAGTAGTAAAAATTTAGGTTAGTTCTGGTTGTTCTCCTTTAATAATTTCACTTAACGAAAAAAGAGTTGGTTTTCCTTTCGAAAATTTATTTTAAAATATATTGGCCGAGTGACAAATGAAATATCAAAAAGAACCTGCGGGAAAAATTAAAAGCGAAGTGAAAACCTAACACATAAATAAGTGAAACCCTCCCTCAATCTAAAATCATCAGTGCCAACCTTTAATATGAATTAAATAAAAATAAAAAGGTGCACTGAATATCAGCAAAAATTACAACATCGGTAGCAAAACGTAAATGCCGATAAGAGTTTATTCCAGCTGACCCGCCGTCCAAAGATCTTTCGACGTTGGAGCTGCAGCCAAAATGTAAGTGATAAACCCATGCATGCAATTTATCGTTTTGTTTTGCTCCCGACTTTCGTGGCCTGATAAGCCTTTATCCAGTCTTTAATTAATTCATAGAGTAAATGCGTTTAGACTCTCTTTGATCGCGAGCTTATTCAGCGATTCAGCACTTTGAGCTTTAAAGAGAATCCAAATGCAGGTGCATCTTCTCTTCCTCTTTTGCATAGCTTTCGCTACACTGAGCGACGAACTTTTTGAAATTAATGAAATTAATTATTAATACAATGAAATGAATTTTTTTAGTTAAATAATTTAGTTATTAATAATTTTGTACTCGATGAGTAGTTGGTATTCGAGTTTTAAAATAAATTTAAAATCTCGAATGACCTTTTGTATCCAGCGTTTCTGGCGGTGTGTGCTTATGATTAAATTAAATATTTCCTCTCTTTAGGAAAAACTTTTAGTATGATGGCATACACTGAAAGAAATTTATTTCGGTCTTATTAATTAATTGTTTGCCTTTGAATTAAAACTAACGTTGCTAATATTTTAAACATTTCTAAATAAGAAGAAATTATCGCTAATATTATAAAAATTATTTTTGAATATAAGAGGGTCTTCTTATCCTTTATTTACACTTATAATTATTTATATTATACCTTCATTTACCTACTTTTCTAATTTCCACAGCAGTTTTTTTTAATATTTCTCCTCGCCAATAAATCAGTCAGTTAAACGAAAAATGAATAGAAATATATTAAATAAACTTAAATAATTTTTAATTAAAACTAATAATAGAAGACAATTATGAATATTATAGGAAATAAAATTATAATGATGAAGTCGAGCTAAACTGGTTTTGTTATTGGAAGCCATGCTTATCCTGAAGGATGTCCCGAACGTAGGGTAGCTTGTATAAGGGATCGCCAGCCGTGGCTGTAGCAAGCGATCAAGGTAGGGTGGGGTTAATGGGTGCTAAACAACAACTCAGCATCCACAACAAGCTGCCTTCTGCCACACACTCTTTTCTTTGTCTCTCTTTGGTCTGCCCCCTCTCTCTTTTTTTTCTCTTCCCCTACCCCTGCACGCGAATGCATATAATTAGCGAATATAATGAATTACTCGAGCCTATGCGAAAGCAGCTTTTTCTTTTACGCCCACACCCAACTACCGAACTAATTTGGAGCCGGACCAAGCGCGTGCATTCCTCTGCTCTCACAATAACATCTGCTCGCTCCCAACAACCATTCGTTGTATGTTACAACAGTTAGGCAAGGAGAGCTTAGCTTAATGCAGTACTACGACGATGTAGAGAAACGATTGACCTTAATAACAAAGAGAGCTTAGCCTAATGCAGTACTACGACGATGTAGAGAAACGATTGACGTTAATAACAAACAAGATCGTTATGACACACGAACCGGACAGTGTCATTCTGTTTAATAATGAAGTTAGGGAGGATGCTCTCCACGCATTTATTGCGGGTCTTCGGAAGCCCTTGCCAGCGCATCCCTTGGATTTGCCCTCAGCTTTAGCTTCGGCTAGGGAATCCGAGGCTACAATAGAGCGCACTACCTTTGCTGCCACATATGCAAAGGCTTTGGAGGACAAGGCACTTACCTATGAGCACCGAAGGGATAAAAACTGCTCAAGGGAGCCGCATGGAAAACATAGCAGGGCCGAAGATGACCAAGGGAAAAACCCTCACTTCTACAAGAAACAGAATAGGCCCCAACAAAATAGTTCTGCTCAGAACAATAGCAGCTATCATAATCAGTCACCTGAGCCTATGGAGTTAGGCTCCACTAAGACTCAGCATAGGCAACCGAGCTCCTTTGGAAGCGGTCAGCCTATAAACATCAAGGCCGATAATACTCAGGGCCATAAAAGGTTTGGTTCCGCAAGTATGACCGGTCAAAGGCGTCAGTGGTTGCAGAACACCATCCAACAGGCTGACGATAAAAACGACAGCGAGTACGAAGGCGCGGCCGCAGCGGCCGTCACCGAGATTGATGACGAGTCTGATGAAAATGATCAGGTAAATTTTTTAGGGAGCGCTCTTGACAGCTGCAAGGGAGGCAATTAAAAATTTTAATCGACACAGGGGCGGCAAAAAATTACATCAAGCCCGTAAAGGAGCTTAAAAATGTAGTGCCCGTCGATTGCCCTTTCACAGTTAGTTCCATTCATGGTTCTAACAGAGTTCACCAAAAATATTCATTAAATATTTTTTAAAAACATCTGCGTTCTTTCTTAGACGCACTGACACCTTTCGATGGTATCATTGGATTTGACCTCCTAGCTCAGGTGGGAGCAAAGCTGGACGCAGAGAAAGGTACAATAAATTATGGTTTTGTTTCTGAAAAGCTTCAGCATCATAAGTGCGACAATGTCAATTTTACTAACATAAATGACATCGCCGTACCGGAATCTGCTAAAGCCCAATTTCGAAGTATGATCGCAAACAGATCTAAGGCATTTTCAGCCTCTAACGAGGCTTTGCCAACAACACTTCTGTCTGCAATGATAAGCCGGTATACTCCAAGCTATACCCGCATCCCATAGGTGTATCTGAGTTTGTTAAGCGAGAAATCGCAGACTTGCTGCAGAAAGGCATTATTAGAACCTCAAGGTCACCGTACAACAATCCATCATGGGTTGTGGACAAAAACGGCCATGATGAGTTGGGAAACAAAAATTAGCTTTTGGTTATAGACTTTAGGAAACTTAAGGAAAAAACTATCGCTGATAAGTACCCAATGCCAAACATCCCCATGATACTGGCGAACTAAGGAAAAGCCAAGTACTTTACACCAGATATACTTGGCCGAGCATGACCGTGAGAAGACCTATTTTTCGATTAACGGCGGAAAGTATGAGTTTTGTTGATTACCGTTCGGGTTGAAGAATGCGGGAAGCATCTTCCAAAGAGCGATCGACGACGTCTTACGGGAACAAATTGGCAAATCGTGCTATGTTTACGTAGATGACGTCAATATTTTTTCTGAAAATGAAAACGACCATGTTAAGCACATAGATTGGGTTTTAAAAAGCCTGTGTGATGCCAACATGAAGGTATCAAACGAGAAGACGCACTTTTTTAAGCAAAGCGTTGAATATCTGGGATTTATTGTTACCATTGGAGGTGCAAAAACTGACCCAGAAAAAGTAAAGGACATAAAGGAATACCCAGAGCCTACAAATTTGGCCTGGCCAGTTATTACCGTTGCTTCGTGAAAGACTTTGCGGCGATCGCGAGGCCTTTGACAAGCTTGCTGTCCTTTGGCTCTATCAGCAAACACATGTCTAAGAAAACTCCTATTGAGTTCGGTGATTTGCAGAGAGATGCATTCGAAAGGCTGAGAAACGTCTTGGCTTCTGAGGATGTAATTCTCAGATACCCTGATTTCAGAAAGCCATTCGATCTAACAACGCACAATGGGGCAAAAGATACAGATACTATACAATAATCAACTTTTTGATAACAACGGATAGTAAAATTTATTTATTATTATTATTTATTTAAAGACCTATCAGTGTGATCTCTAGGACCCTAAAAGAGAGCGAGTCACACTACGCCACAAATGAAATAGAATTGTTGGCCATAGTGTGGGCTTAAGGCAAGTTAAAACACTACCTATACGGCACTCGCGATATTAACATTTATACGGACCATCAGCCGCTGACATTCGCGGTGTCCGATCGGAATCCAAATCCGAAGATAAAAAGGTAGAAAGCGTATATTGATGATCATAGCGCAAAAATCCACTACAAACCGGGTAAAGACAACCATGTGGCTGACGCTTTTTCTAGGCAGAACATTAATGTCCTACAAAATGAGCCTCATTAAGACGCTGCGACTATACACAGCGAACTGTCCCTGACCTACATGGTCGAAGCGACAGACCAACCTGTAAACTGCTTCAGAAATCAAATTATTTTAGAAGAAGCACGTTTCCGACTAATGCGAAGCTTGGTGTTGTTTCGTAGTAAGACTTGCCACCTAATCAATTTCGCCGACAAAAGCACCATTTTGGAAATGCTGAAGGAGGTCGTGAACCCCGAAGTCGTAAATGCGATACACTGCGATCTGCCCACCCTGGCCAGTTTTCAACATGATTTAATTGCTCATTTCCCGGCTACGCAGTTTCGATACTGTAAGAATAAGGTGATAGAACTGAGAAAGTTGGAAATTATCACGACAGAACACAATCGTGCACACAGGGCGGCTCAGGAGAATACCAAGGAAAGCCTAGCAACGGAAGTGGTTGCAAATTGCAAAATATGCACCAAAGCCAAATACGACAGGCACCCTAAGAAACAGGAGCAGGTGCAACCAGTGCTGTCCATAACAATAGTGGATGTCACAGGGCCCCTGCTACAACTCGTAAATTTGTTCCCCAAAATCAGAACAATATATTGCGACAATGAAGCCGCCTTCAATTCGGAAACTATCACCTCGTTACTTAAGAACAGCTACCACATTGACATTGTGAACGCGGCCCCGCTGTCAAACGTTCAAGTGGAACGATTCCACAGCACCTTGACAGAAATAGCCGGGTGTCTTAAGTTAGGCAAAAAAATCAGCGATACGACAGAACTAATCTTGAGGGCAACGATAGAATATAATAAGACCCTACATTCTGTCACTCAGGAGAAACCGGTCGAGATCCTCCACACGGGTTCCGATGATCGCTGCCTAGGCATTAAAGACAGGTTGGTAAAGGCCCAGCAAAACAACATCGAAAGATGCAACCCAGCTAGGCAAAACCGTGTTTTTGAGGTAGGAGACGAGGTTTTTGTCAAAAACAATAAAAGGTTAGGAAACAAGCTAACTCCGCTGTGCACAGAACAAAAAGTGCCTGCGAACGTCTGTTCTTATTAAGGGGAGGGTGGTCCACAAGGACAACCTCAAATAAAGATTCCCACTTTTAATTTGCTTATACAAAAGGCTATAGACATGCCACATAGAGGTAAACTTGACGACACACCTAGACCTGGTTCCTTGAATCCAGAGGTGACAATCGTAGAAGCTCGCAACAAAGTTCTAGTTGCATCTACACCAGGAATCCATGACCCGAATGGATTTGGACAACACGACAAAGATGGCGCAAGGTCGCAAATCACTAGACGAAGCCAATCCTCATCCAAGGTGCAAGGACTACAGGTACAGCTGGAGTACGCAAAAAGACAACACCAAATTCGAGATCAACTGGCACAACAGGAACAAGAGCGAGCACGTCTTGTTGGAACAATTGGAACTCGAGCAGCAGCTTCAAATGGCCCAATTGGAATCGAATGCAGGTAGCCAACTAGGAGATTTTGAAAACATTCCGGATGACGACGACAACAAAGAGGACTTTACGCGTGAGTGGGTGGCTGGTGCTCAACGTAGACTTAAGTTCGAAAACGAGAATGTATCGGACAAACGATATAATGATATTGAAACATTCATGGCCAGGCAGACGATTAGACAAGATCTTCCATCATTTTCAGGGGACCCATTAGAGTGGCCCATATTTCATGCCGAATTCGAAAATAGCACAAAAACCTGTAATTTCAGTAATTATGAAAATCCAAGTAGGCTTAGAAAGGCATTATCAGGTCGTGCAAAAGAATGTGTTCATGCCCTCTTAATATTACCCGAAAATGTCGACACTATAATGGAAATTCTACAAGAGCGATTTGGTGATCTGTGCCACATAGTAAGACTCCATCTTGATAGAATCAAACAGTTCCCGACTATTAAAGACGATAAATACGACAAACTCTTTGCATTCTATCACATAATTACAAATCTGGTTCACACTTTGCTCAATATAGGAGATGTAGACCAAATAAGAAACCCTTTAATATTTGATGCAATTTTAGACAAACTGCCCGTGCCTCAACGTATTGCCTTCATTAAATATTATCAAAAGTTAAAACTTAAAACTGATCCCAAAATAATAATTTTTCAATCGTGGTTAGGTGAAACCCTTTAATGGTTTCTAACGCCACAGCATTAGGATTTGGACAGAATGTCAGCACGTCAAAAGACAGAACCCTAACGGTCTCGGGTATCAGGGATGACACAGGCAAAGGTCAAGCGAAAGCGTTTTGTAATTTTTGCAAACTGAATGATCACTATGTTTCGACTTGTACTAAATTTAAAGATTTGGATGTTGATAAGCGCTGGGAACATGTTACTAAAAATAATCTGTGTATCTCATGTCTTGGTAGAAACCATTTACTTAAAGACTGTAAACGTAAAAAGCAATGTAACAGACCCAACTGTAGTTACAGTCATAACAGTCTTCTGCATAAAGACAGATCCTCAAACATACAAACAGGCAGGCCTGAGGGTAGCGATCGAACAGTTGCAAATAACGTAGAAAGATGAAAGATGAAAGATTAGCTAATGAATTAGGTCTTGACGGTCCAACAAGGCCATTGAAAATGCAATGGACTAACAATGAAATTTACGAACAAAATAATTCTAAAGTAGTTAGCATTCGCATTAAAGGTAGTGGTAAAAATACAAAGATACACACTATGAGAAGAGTTAGGACTGTCTCCAATCTAAATTTACCGCTGCAGACACTAAACATAGACGACATGACAGACAGATTTACATTTTTAAAGGACTATTCTGATTGTTCTTACGATCAGGCACTTCCAAGAATCTTAATAGGCCAAGATAACTGGTCCCTTATCGTCTCACGCAAATTAAGGTATGAATCCTCTGACGGCCCTGTCGCTAGCAGCACATTGTTAGGCTGGGTCGTGCATGGTTTAACCCAACATGAAAGACATTTGACCGAAACAAACCACACATTCCATGTAAACAACCATTTTCCAGAAAATGACGATTTGGATGAACTACATAATTTAGTAAAATCCTACTGGTCAATCGAAAACGAACTCGCAACTTAAAAATACTTTCCCATGTCTGTAGACGACAAAAGATGTCTCAGTATTGTTGATCAGACTTTAAAACGAGTGGGCGACAGATTTGAATGCGGACTTTTATGGAAGAAAGACAACCTTCAGCTTCCTGAAAGCTATAACAATGCTTTTTCCAGACTTGTATCATGCGAACGCAAGATTGACAAAAATGCCGACTACGGTCGAAAATATTCCGATGTAATGCAGTCGTATATTTCGAAAGGATATTTAAAAAAATTAAATCAGACAGAAGCAAGCATTCAAACTCCACTGACCTACTATCTTCCGCATTTCGGAGTACAAAATATAAACAAACCAGACAAATTACGAATAGTGTTTTATGCCGCTTCTAAAAGCCATAACTATTGTTTGAACGATTTTGTACTATCTGGACCTGATCTGTATAATCAATTATCTTCCGTGCTCATGAATTTCAGAGAAAATAAAATAGTTTTTGTAGGAGATATTAAAGAAATGTTTTTGCAAATTCAAGTATCTCAGACAGACAGACACGCTCAACGAATTCTATGGAGAGGAGACCGAAGACAGGGCTCTCTAGATGTTTATGAAATCCAAGTTATAATTTTTGGAGCCAAATGCAGTCCGAGCATTGCACAACAAGTTAGGAATCACAACGCAAATTACTTCCAAATGAAGTATCCAAAAGCATGTCAAGATATTATAACAAAACATTATATGGATGACTATTTAGGCGGAGCAGATGACATTGACAGTGCCGTGCAACTTATTAAGAACGTGTCATTCATACATCAAAAAGGTGGATTCCAAATGTGTAATTGGATTTCAAATTCAGCCGAGGTTCTTAGACAAATAGACGCTGACAATCAAAATACAGCTCAGACAGCTGCCAAGATAAAAACACTAACTGAAGAACGTGTCCTTGGTTTGATGTGGAACTATGAAAGTGACACTTTTACCTATAATCTACAATTTACTGTCACATAATGAGATAATTAGTCTTTTACGACGGCCGACAAAGCGAGAAATCCTAAAGATTACAATGTCAATCTTTGATCCATTGGGTTTTCTCTCTAATGTTCTCATAACTAATAAAATACTTTTACAAGTCATATGGGATAGTGGTATTGGATGGGACGACCCCATAATTGACGAACATTTTGCTATTTGGAAAACTCTCTGCGACTCATTTCTTAAAATCAAAAAATTTACAATTCCCAGACTAATGACAAAATTGCCAATTAAAGAATGCAACATGCAGTTACATATATTTACTGATGCATCAAAATACGCATACGCCGCATGTGCGTACATTCGTTTCGGAAATAATAATGTTGTTGATTGTATGCTGATAACAGCAAAGTCACGCGTCGCTCCTCTTAAACTATGTCAATTCCAACATTAGAATTGCAGGGTGCTTTGTTGGGAGCTAGAATGAGCAAGTCCCTATCAGAAACTTTAAATCTAAAAATTAATAAAATATATTTATGGACAGACTCTCAAATAATTTTATACTGGCTAAAGTCCAGTAGCAAAAGATTTAAAACCTTTGTATCTCAACGCTTAGGAGAAATTCAAGAAACAACCAATATTAATAATTGGAGATATGTTCCGTCAAAACTCAATCCCGCTGATCAAGCAACGAGAATCTCAAAGATAGATCTTGAACAAAACAATTCTTGGATAAAAGGTCCAGAATTCTTATATACTGACATGACGAAATGGCCGACAAATCAAATAATTTTGGGCAGATGAAGACAAGAACGAATATGTAAATGTTATATCCGAAACAAAGCATAAACTTATTTTACCTGAAATAAACAGATTCTCCAGTTGGACAAGATTTAAGAGAGCAACAGGTTGGATGTTACGATTGGTGGAAAATCTTAAAATTAGAAAAGAACTTCGTATTTACGGCGAACTTACAGCTAGAGAATTACTTGACGCTGAAAATTTAATATACAAAAAGATACAGTCAGATTCGTTTCAAGCTGAAATTCAAAACCTACAAAAGGGTGTTTTGATTGAAAACTTAAGTCGTCTAAAAACTTTACCATTAATCCTTACAGAAGATGGGTTGATTAGATTGAAAGGTAGATTAGACAATTTAAAGGAAGACGAATATGACATAAACGCTAAAAATCCAATCTCAAATCTCAGAATGAAATATTGGATAGTTAAGTGTAGGAACACGATCAAGAAAATAATTCGTAACTGTCAACATTGTAAGAATAGACGTGCTAAGACACAAACAGCTGTGATGGGACAGCTTCCTAAATGCAGAATTGAACCCACAGAAAGAGCTTTTTTGAAGGTTGGAATAGATTACTTCGGTCCTATTGAGATATTGATAAATAGAAGTCATGTAAAACGTTATTGAGTTATTTTCACTTGTATAGTATGACGACTCGTGCAGTTCATCTAGAAATATCAGAGGACTTGTCTTGCAATGCATTTATGCATGTATATCGTCAATTTGGTTGCCGGCATGGTTTTCCCATAGAATTTTACTCAGACAACGGGACAAATTTTGTTCGAGCAAGTAAAGATCTTAAACAGATCACGGACGACTGGTCAAAGGACGAAATAACTCTGTTTTTTTTTGCTCTTTTTTACCAAGATCTTCTATCGATAAGTTAAGTTATACTTGAGTTCTAAGAAAGTCGACGACAGACGCGCTTGTTAAAATTAAAGAACAATAAAAATCAGTGAAAATTAAAGAAAAGTGTTTAATAAATCACACCGACGACACAACAGCAAGGGCTAAGAGCATCAAGAACTAATGACCGAGGATTTGGTCATTCGACCCAGATTTATATAGAAATCTAACCTTAAACAGGTATTCCCCCAACACATATTCGTTAAGCCAGATTTAAGTAAATACGCCGTGGTCTCATTCTACGTTTGGATTGCAGGTTCGCCTTCATAACGCTCATCACCCTGGCAGTGGCAAGTGCACGGATTACCGACTTTTCTCACGCCAAATACATTCCCGTCGTAGATGGAGATGTACTGGTGTTTGTACATCGTGACTGCCTGAGGCACTCGAGCAACCTATCTGAATTTATTAAAATGGTAGATGAGACTAAAAAAATTTCCGAATCTTTTCCAGAGTCGCATATGCGCAAATTATTACAAATTATTAAATTATTATAATTGATACAGATCATCTTAGAAACTTGTTATCCGTTCTAAAAATACACCACCGAATTGCGAGAAGTTTAGAATTCTTGGGTACAGCTCTTCAGGTAGTTGCAGGAACTCCTGACGCCTCAGATTTTCTAAAAATCAAAATGACAGAAGCTCAGCTAGTGGACTCAAAGTCCAGGCAGATTAACATAAACTCCGAAACTCAAAAACATGTAAACAAACTGACCGACACCATTAACAAAATTATTAAAGCCCGAAATAACGATTTGGTTTGCACCCCGCATCTGTACGAGGCACACATAGTAAATCCCACTATCCTTGATCATGCCGATCTGAAATCACTAATTGTACAAGACACTCCAATAGTTATGTGTCAGGATGTTCTTTAATTATATTATTTTATTTATTATATGTATTCCGTTGGTTATTATATTATTATTTACAATGTTTCTTAAAACTATGTTTAACTATCTTGTCTTTTCTAATTATCTTTGCACTTTTCCACTCTTGTTATAGTGTGCCCAGACCATACTCATCCTAATTGGCCTGCTACAACTCGGCCGTCCTGACCTTGAGATAGCCCTCTCTCTCGGCATTACGATGTCTTGACTTATTCTTACTATTATTTAACAAAATATACAACTTATATACTAATACAATTCCTGTTTACAAATTCTTCAGTTTTTACTAATATTTTTATAACCTTCTAATTATCTAATTAGGGCACAATAGACCCTAGTGGTCGCAGTTCACTAACCTCTAGTAAACTATTAATTATCTACATTTGTTTTCATCATGCATCCAATGCCTAATATTATTTGCGCTCCAAACCCCTTGGTATGGATTTCGAGATAATTGAAACCCGTCGATGTCTTGTAAAAAAAATCTGTCGTTTCTTAAGACTTTCCCAATAACGTATGGTCCTTTGCTTTTCGGGTTTAACTTTTTACTAACTCCCGCGGTACTATCAAAATTCTTCACCATGACATAGTCACCTTCTCTGTATTCCGAATTATTTTTCTTTTTCGCATTGTAATAATTTTCATTTCTCATTTTCATCTTCGTCTTCTGATTCTTCTCTAACTTCTTCTTTCTCTCCTAACTTCTCCTTTAATTCATCACTAACTTCTCCTCTCTGAGCTATTCCACTCACTTAGTTTTGCAATCATCGGTCCCATTTTCTATTTACTCGCTCAACTTGACCATTGGCTTGTGGTGACCCTGTAGCAATTTTTATGTGTTTTATATTCCTTTCCTTAACAAAATTTTCAAAATCCGCTGACGTAAAACAACTTCCTCGATCTGATATAATACACCTTGGCCTGCTGTACACCCTAAAATAGTCTGCTAATGCGCTCAAAACTTCTTTTGTGTTTGTTGTTTTTGTAGTGTAAAGTCTAACAAACTTTGTAAATCCATCAATCACCACTAAAATATGTTTCTTTGATCTACTATTGTCTACTGGCCCATAGTGATCGATATGAATAACCTCAAACGGTTTATTCCCTTTGGGTATACTGTGTAGCAACCCATCTCCCTTTCCTACTTTAGGAGAGAACGCTATACATTTCAAACAGTTCTGGATGTGTTCACAAACCTTCTCCTTCATGTTCGGGAACCAATAACTTGTACTAATTGCATCTAACATTTTATCCCTCCCAATATGGCCTAATTCGTCTTGATACTTATATAGCACATGTTGCTCCATTCGATTTGGTACATAAAACAATAAATTTTTGTTATTATCCTTCCTATATATGACACCGTTTCTAATTTCAAACCATTTATGCTCCCTATTTTCTAAAATTTTCCTAATTTCTTCTATCCTAATATCTCTCGACTGACAAATTATCAAATTATCCTCAAATGTATTTGCATCAATTCTCATAATGCGCATCCACGAGCTGCATTTGTTTCCCCGCTCTGTGCTTCAATTCATAATCAAACTCTTGCAGTTCTAAAGCCCACCTTGCTATTCTTGGGTTCAACTCTATCTTATTCAACGTCAAAGTTAAAGAGTTACAATCTGTGACAATGCTAATTTAAAGGCATTTATTGTTAGGTACAATTAGTACGACAACTTTTGTAACCGCCCTCGCTGATGCACTTGCTATAATTGGTGTAATGAAAGAACACGGGAAGATCAACCGATTTCACCGCTATGGCGAAGCTTTAAGCGAAGACCAAATTTGGAAGTTTCGAGCATACGAACTCTTCACGTGCAAATCATTCGATTTTATTCAGCGAGCGATAATTATATATATATTCTGTATATGGTCGTGGCAAAAGCAGCTCAACTGTACACACGTGGTGTTAATTTTCAAATTTATATTAGCTAATCAGCTATCAACTACTTTATATAAATAAACTATTACATAAAAATAAACATCACAACCATCAAGAAAGTGGAGTGAAGCAAAGTGAATAAGTGTTAGTTGTCAACGCAGGAGGTATGTTTCCAGATCGAACGAAAGTTCTGAGTTCTAATTTTACTTTATGCAGGCATTCAGCCTTGGTTTGAGCCAAGAGCTTATACGGTTTATCTGCAAGCGTTTCCAACTTGGCTGTAGCCGCGAGCACCTCGCCAACTTTGCGAAGGCGGTGCCGACCCTTGGACATTTGGATTACATAACCAAGACTGCACTCGGAGACCGAGACAACAGCTCTGGACCTACGTTTTGGATATATAGTCTGGAAATTAAGACGGAAAATTTAGGATTCTTTGGACCCCTCAGACAGAGATCGCGGTCCATTTCCACAACCTCATCTGTAATCGGCGAGCACCTGTGACTTATCTAAACCGAACCCAATTCATTGCCCCAGTCTAGAAGCCGTAAGAGAGTTTTCGTTTGTTTTGATTCTCGGCTTCGTGCTAATCTTGCCTTTGAGCTATAAATAATTACAATTGCACCTGCTGCGGCCGCTCTTTGCCATTGCGCCGAAAATATGATATAAAAATCTTCTTTGTTCTTGTAAAAAGTAATGTAAAAGTCATACAAATAATCGGTTAAGCTAAAAAGTAATTTAAAATCTTCTTCTTGTTTTTGCATTTCAATTTTTCTTTTTAAACTATGAACTTACGCATAAATTAATTAAAGAAAACTAGTTGTAAGACTGAGCAATATGAAGATGGGAATCATTTGAATATATCTTTCTCTCTTTATCTATATATATATATATAACTACTTCTTAAATTATACAGCAATTACATCGGAGTCATCTTGGGCCCAATGATACATCGGTGAGAGTTGAATTACTGTGAGTATTTATAAGCGAAATGCATGCCTAAATTATAATATATAAATAATGATATGAGAAATGATACCACCATGAGCCCCATTAAATATTTTGCTGATAACAAGAATTAATAAGCGATAATTAAATTAGTGTTAGATGTAAACAAATTTGTTAGTTTTGCTTTTCTGTGAATGACTTATGGAATTAAAATGAAACTTATGATTATGATTATAAACATGTTGGCTTAAACTTATTTACTTTCGTCCGTCGAGTACTCATGCTAAGTTCTACTAAAGTGAATTAAGAATGTGAAGATTCTTTTGACTTGGGACAGCTATCAAATTCTAGTAGTTGTCAAGGTTGGGTGGGTAGAAAAACGGGACACTTAACACCTGTGATCCCATAATCTAGCGAGTTTACATTTTTTTTGGTTATAGTACGCGTGGCGGCGCGGAATCAATTCCTTTTCTTTTTATATACCATTTCCCTTGTAGAGACAGATTAATTTTTGGTTTATCTCGCGCATTAATTGACTTGTTTTAGAAGGAAAGATAGCTAGGGGAGAAAGGACCCCGACCAATCCGACGAGCTTGACCCGAGCACAGCAAGAATGCGCACCGTCGAACCTAGCTTTTTATAAAAGAAACATCTTTGGGCAACGGTCATAGTTTCTGGCCGTTTCAGGCTACCAAGGCTAAGCCGTCCTGTTCTGTACACTACACAATCTGGCGCCCAACGTGGGGCCTGAAAGGATATCTTTCGTCCCATTTAAGCTCCTATAAAACAAATACATCTTAGCTGTCCATAATCAAATTCCCTAAAGAATTTCAAAATATTGTTGACGGCGGACTGGCTACTTCAAGTAGTGGATTTAGCAATTGCAATTCGGAGCTCGGATTGATCGACCCTAATAGATTTAGGCTGGCCAAAATTCAATACATAATAAAGAATTCTGCAGAGGAAGTCTTTCGAGAAACCATCTCTAAGTGCTTAGGAAATACAATGTTCTAGAGAAGCTTTAGACATTGTCCAGTAATGTGAGTAGTTTCGCAAACAAATTTCAAACTCGTAGTAAACTGTAATAGAATAACCGGAGAGTAAAAGGAGAATTTGCTAGATTTATTGAAGCCTTACATATGAGGAAAGACGGACATTATAAAATTATTAAATTAATTCGTTGTTTTGCATAGGTTAGGTTAGGTTAGGGCGGTGATGGCCGGCTCAGAGAGCCGGACCATCCACTTGAGCCTGAGGAGGCTCTTTGTGATGCCGCATAGGCTTAGGTCCCCGTCCGATGCAGGTACTCATGGGCCGATGACTAGTACTACATAAGAGAGGACCAACCCGATCCTTGGATGAATCGGATTATCTGCCTCGGTGATGTCTCGCATAGCTCTGCGAGATCCACATGGGTGGGGAAGCCCAGGTACTGCAGTCTTCGTCTGCTTAGGGCCGGACAGTGGCAGAGGAGGTGGAGGACTGTCTCCTCTTCCTCCTCATCCCTACAGCTTCTACAGAAGTCATTATGGTGCACCGACAGCCTGGACGCATGTGTTCCAAGCAGCCAGTGACCAGTAAGAGCCCTAACGGCCAAGGCGCAGCTTTCCCTGCTTAGTGAGCGTTTCGCTGAACGGCGTGGCCAGATCATTCTAGAGTGGCGGCAGGTGATGAGGTTTTCCCATTTCCTGTCCGCGAGGAGGTGGAAGTACTCCGTACAGAGTAGTCTGCGAGTGGCCAAGGGCATGTCAACTGGCCAAGGGCATGTTGTACCCTGCCGGGCCAGCTCATCGGCAGCGCAGTTGCCCTCGATGTCCCTATGTCCTGGGACCCAGATGAGGTGGAGGTCGTACTGCTCCGCCATCTCGTGAAGAGATCTGCGGCAGTCGTTGATGGTCTTAGAGTTGGAAGAAATAGATTCGAGTGACTTCAGGGCGGCCTGACTGTCAGAGAAAATGCATAAGGGAGCTCTACCCCTAGTTGGAGGGAGCTGATCAAGGGCTTCTTTGATGGCGTAAACTTCCGCCTGAAAGACGCTGCAGTGGTCGGGTAGCCTAAACGAGACGTTTAATTCCAGGTGTTCAGAGTAAATACCTCCTCCCACCCGGCCGTCCAGTTTTGAGCCATCCGTGTAGATGTGAAGGGACCCTAGGGGTCCAGGGGGTCCTAGGTTCCATTCCGTTCTATCGGGGATGTGAACCTGGAAGGGTGTGATGGGGTGTTCAGTGGGGACACAGTAGTCGGTGTTTCCCTCAGTAAGTTGTGGAGCAGAGCCGAGGTTCATGTGTCCGAAACTCAGTCTTCTCCACAGACCCGCTCCCTTCAGCCTTAATGCCGAAAGTGACGCGGTCATCTCTCCCATTAGTTCAATTGGGAGGATGTCCAGGAGAACGTCCAAGGCGTCTCCCGGAGTAGTGCGCAGGCTGCCTGTCATACAGATCTCAGCCATGCGCTGAATTTTTCTTAACTTGCCCAGGCAGGTAGACCGCTTTATAGCTGGCCACCAGATTGCCACTCCGTAGAGGAGTATCGGGCGAATGATAGCCGTGTACAGCCAACGGACTATTTTTGGGGTCATTCCCCATTTTAGCCCGATAGCCTTGCGGCAGGTGTAGAGCGCGATTGTGGCCTTTTTGGCCCTCTCGTCCGTGTTAAGGGACCAATCGAGCTTCCTGTCCAGGATAAGACCTAGATACTTGGCCTGATTTTTAAGGGTGAGAGGTACCCCGCAGAGTTTAGGGGGTATCATTTTGGGGATTTTGTATTTCCTGGTAAAAAGGACTAGTTCCGTCTTCGCTGGGTTTACCCCCAGACCAGACCTTGCGGTCCAGTCCGTCAGAAACCGAAGGCTTTCGCTCATCCTGTCACAGAGTGTCTGCGGGAATTTTCCCGTGAACGCCAAGGCGACATCATCTGCGTAGGCCACGACACGACAGCCGCCCTCTTCTATGCCCTGGAGCAGTTAATTGACCGCCACATTCCATAGGAGAGGGGAGAGGACTCCGCCCTGAGGTGTGCCTCTGTTGACTTGTCTGGAGATGGTTGACCCCCCCAGTGTTGCCTCCACCGTTCTGCTGCGCAAGATCCGGTCAATGAGACCCACCGAGTGTTGATCAATCCCCAGCTTAGTCAGTGCTGATGTGATTGAGCCTGGAAGGATGTTGTTCAAAGCGCCCTCTATATCCAAGAAGGCGACGAGTGTGAACTCCTTTTCGTGGAGCGATTTTTCTATGATGGTGGTAAGCGAATGGAGTGCTGTCTCTGTCGACCTGCCCCTCCTGTACGCGTGTTGAGATCCTGATAAGGATGATTGGGGAATATTAGTTCTAAGATGCAGACTGATGAGTCTCTCCAGCGTCTTGAGTAGAAACGAGGAGAGGCTTGTCGGCCTATAATCCTTAGGCGTGCAATGCGATGGCTTGCCTGCCTTGGGGATGAAAACAACTTTTGAGCGGAGCCAACCGTTCGGAATGACCCCTGTATCGAGGATGATCGAGAAGATCAGACGAAGCCAGGGAGTGGATAGCTCGGCTGCATAGCTGTGCTGTGCAGGTATGATGCCGTCCACCCCAGGGGATTTATATGGGCTGAAACTGTTAATTGCCCATTTAATGTTCCTATCAGTAAGGAGGTATGCCATTTCGGACGGACCCCGCCGTGTCGGGGAGTTAGACGGGCTGCTCTGGGAAGAGCTAGCGGGGAAATGGGCATCCAGGAGAACCCCGAGGGTTTCTTCACTGGATGTCGTCCAGCTATCGTCAGGGCACTAGACGAAGCCCGGGTAGGAGGGCGTCGACGAGAGGACCTTCCTCAGCCTAGACGCCTCAGAGTAGTCCTGGATTCCTGTACAAAAGTCGGACCAGGCCCTTCTTTTGGCCTTTCTTAGTTCCCTGTTATACAGGGACAAGTTCGATTTATAGAGACACCAAGATGCGTCCGTATTGACGCCCTTGGCTGTATTGAAGGACTGCCTCGTGGTCTTCTTGAGGCAGCTTAATTCCTTACACCACCATGGTGGCTTCTTCCCAGTCTTCCCCCCATTCTTGCTATGGGGGCAGGACCTATCTAGAGCCGTGCTACAAGCATCGGTGAAGGTTTCTACGAGACGCTCCAGCCCCTCTGGACAGAAGTCCGAGAGGGTTGGGGCTGGAGGGGGCTTTAGGATCTTACTCAGCTGGGATCTGTATTTCCCCCAGTCAGTCCTCCGGGGGTTCCGGAAAGTGACTAAGTTGAACCTATCGAAACCTAGCGTGAATTGGATGTATCTATGGTCAGAGAATGAGTGCTTCTCCAGCACTCTCCAAGACTTAAGGGAGTCCTTCAGGGATTCAGAGAGAAGAGTGATGTCAAGTACCTCCCTTCGGTTTTTGATAATAAAGGTGGGTTCATTACCTGAGTTTCCCACCAGCAAGTTGGATGCAAGGATAAAATCAAAAAGAGACTCACCCCTGTCATTGGTGTTGGTGCTGCCCCACTGATGGTGGTGGGCGTTCGCGTCGCACCCGATGATGAGACCCAGGCCCAGCCTTCTGCTGTCCTCGGTTACATGCTTCAGGGTTGGGGGGATGGGGTCCTGATCGTGCCCCAGGTATGCAGAGCATATCCGGAGGGAACCGTTTGGTCCCTCTAGACATGCGGTTATTATGTCTTCTTGTTTTGCATAACGTTAGGATAAATATAAAAATATATATCAAAATGGTTGTTGACCTTAGTAACGAAAACATCGAAGCTATTCTTCAACAAGTTGATCCCTTTTGCGGTATTTGCAACGAAGTAATTTTGCGTAATGAATTAACTGCTAGCATAGGTTCCATAAAAACTGTATAGTTAAAGTCATCAAAGTAACACCAGCGTGTCCAACATGTGCTAGAAGTTGCATTATCTCGCAATTAAGTTACGAGAACAACACATTAGCAGCAGAAATGCAAGAGGAAATTGGAAACGGTGCTTCAGCGATCGAGGAGGCAGCAGTTGGAAATCAAGAAGAAAGTAATCCTCTTAGAGCTAAAATTAATTCTAAAAGTCGAGGGAGGGGAAGACCTCTCAAATCAAGATTAGGGGTGTCCACTCGTTCTAAAACACGACAGCTAGAAGAGTTGGGAACTGAAGAAGTTGAGTTAACCCTCTCAGCCCATTTGTTGCCTATAGGCAACATTTTACAAATAAGCCTCAGTTACCTGGAATATACATTTTTTTGCTTCGCGCTTTTTTTCAACATCTTCCTTAATGTTTTCTGCAACCAAAATAACTAATAAGTTACTTGTAAGATGCGCACGTGTTTATTTAACAGACGTTTTTAGTGGAGTTGTTTGAAAATTTTTTTTTTCGCGGGAAAAGTGTTGGTGAGAAAAACCAAAATTAAAAGAAAATATTTGTTGTATTGCAAAACTAGGTAGAAAATATAAATACTTAAAGGTAAGTAAATGATTTACCAAAAAAAAAATTTTTTTTAAGTGAACAGTTTGTCTGTAAGAATTTTGAAAAGTTGCAGTTGCCTATAGGCAACACTGGGCCATTGTGTGAAAATTTGTCAATTAAGACTTCTTTATTTTCTTATGTAAATTTGCATTTAAATGTTATTTTTAATGTGTAAAAATGTTCGGTAGATCCCTAGTATTATTAAAAAAATATATTTTTCAGGTTAGTACGGTCTGAAGCAATATCTGCCGAACAAGCCTAACAAGTGGGGACTCAAAATGTTTACTAGAGCTGATGTATCTGGAATCATATATGATTTTCAAGCTCGCACAACAGAGAATATGTTCCACAACCTACAAAGACCATGCGATTGGACAATTTAAGCCACTGGGTAGAATGGGGATCAAAAGGCACATGCCTTACTGGTTTTCCACTCTCTAAGTGCAGCAAATGCAAAGTTTATTTATGCTGCAACCCACAAAAGAACTGCTTTGTATCTTACCATACTTGATAATATATAAAATCAAGTATAAAGCATAATAATAAGAACAAATAAATTTATAAAACAAAAATTTAATGCGTTTTGATTTTTGCCATAACTGCCCATTGTTGCCTATAGGAAACATCCTGTAACTATCGAACCAGGACACCAAGGACTTTGAAATTTTCGTCAGTTCATATTTGAATAACGGCAAATACATATCCGTTGGAAAAAAATTTTTATCCCGGCTAATTTTAATTGTGAGCTGAGAGGGTTAAATCCTACAAAAGCACAAGTTGAAATAGTGAGGTACATACAACAAGCTTTAAGCGTACAGCAAGCTAACATGATGGATGATATGCTTGAGATCTTGCACACCAACATAGAGGAAGCCATTAGTAAACAGCTATCGGCTCTGAATCTACACAGTAGTAATTCATAGCTAAGGGATCGAGACAGAAACACGATGTTAGAGATACCTGCGACAATTCCGTTAGGAAATCGCGATTCTAGAAACAGTATGCCAGTTTCCATCTCAGGTAACCACTCTGTGACGCGTACCGCGCACAGAATGGAAGTAAATAAAATAAATAAATAAATATAATTAAATAAAATAAATATAATTAAATAGAATAAATAATTAGAAATAAGAATAGACTGAACAAAGAGAAATAAAGTGAAGTAAAATGGAAAAGAACTGGAACGACTAAACTGAAGTGAACGGGAAATTAACTGAAATAAATAAATAGAGAACAAACAGATAAGAAACAGAGAAGATGAATTTGAATTTGAATACGCGCGCGCGCCATCCACGAAGGATTGGCCACAATAAAAGAGAGAGCTGGTCACACTAAAAGAGAAAACTGGCCACACTAATATGGCAAATTGAGAATCGTCGGCGGGCACACTAAAAGCAGCAGGGGTCTATATAAAGCGGGCGGCTGGCCTCATATCGGCACTCAGTTCCCGACAGCGATCGGGTAAGCATCAGCAGCAGCAGCAGCAGCAGCAGTAGTCAGCAGCTTGGTAAGACAAACCAGTAAGTTGGAAGAAATAATTGGTAGTTAGCGCTCTTAATACCCTCCCGCCCCCTATAATCTATAGATCTGAATGGTCATCAATTAGGGTTCTCGCGTACTCCTGTGGCTAACCTGAATGGCCGCCTAAGGATTTCTCTCTCTGTTGGATCTGAATGGTCATAAATTAGGGTTCTCGCTTACTCCTGTGGCTGACCTGAATGGTCGCCTAAGGATTTCTCTCTCTGTTGGATCTGAATGGTCATAAATTAGGGTTCTCGCTTACTCCTGTGGCTGACCTGAATGGCCGCCTAAGGGTCTCTCTCTCTGTTGGATCTGAATGGTCATAAATTAGGGTTCTCGCTTACTCCTGTGGCTGACCTGAATGGCCGCCTAAGGATTTCTCTCTCTGTTGGATCTGAATGGTCATAATTAGGGTTCTCGCTTACTCCTGTGGCTGACCTGAATGGCCGCCTAAGGATCTCTCTCTCTCTGTTGGATCTGAATGGTCCTAATTAGAGTTCTCGCTTACTCCTGTGGCTGACCTGAATGGCCGCCTGAGGATTTCTCTCTCGACAGATCTGAACGGTCGCCGACTAGGGTACTCACTTCCCCGACGGATGACCTGAATGGCCGCCTAAGGGATCATTCTGTCTTTACAGCGCCCCAAGACGATCCCGGACGACGACCCACGGCCACGCCCGCACCTTCGCGCCACCCCACTGAGAGGCCACGCGGAACGACACCTCGCGGGGGAGCACCGCCTTCGCTGTAGAGAGAGACGAACCGCCCGGACGCCGCCCGAGCCGAACGAGTAGCGCGGACCGCTCACCTATAATTAAACTTTGTCACTTCCCGTAAATAAACCAGTACTATTCTCAGTTACCGTGTAATTCACCCTGACTTCTACTCTGGGACGGGGTCGGCTTTCTATTCCAGCAACCACGTCCGATACAAATAAATATCTGTGACAACCCTGTGTGACGCGCAGACGCGCACATATATAATATATTAGGCATAAATAAGTAATAGAAACGATTGAAGACATAAGAATGGAATTTAATTTGAATTAAATGCGCGCGCGCGCCAACGATCGCACGCGACTGGGCACACCGACCGCGATCGGCAGGGCACACTAATGCGGCCAAATGCGGGCGGCGATGCGGGCACACTAGCCCCGCCGAACCGCTATATAAAGCGCACCCCAGCACTACGGAGCTCATTCAGTTTCGGCCGGCGATCGGCGAAGGTTCACCTAACCGGGACCAGCGGAAAGGACCAGCGGAAAGGACTAGCAGCCAAGGATCAGCGGTAAGGAGTGCAGCAGAACCATAGGAGACGGGTAAACGGCGTGGTAACTAACTAATCACAGTAGCCTTTGCGTATTACGTCTCGTATTTAGTAGACCAGATCGGCCTCTAAACTCTTCTCATTAATTAGTAGACCAGAACGGCCTCTAAACTCTTCTCGATATTTAGTAGACCAGAACGGCCTCTAAACTCTTCTCGATATATAGTAGACCAGAACGGCCTCTAAACTCTTCTCGATATATAGTAGACCAGAACGGCCTCTAAACTCTTCTCGATATATAGTAGACCAGAACGGCCTCTAAACTCTTCTCGATATATAGTAGACCAGAACGGCCTCTAAACTCTTCTCGATATATAGTAGACCAGAACGGCCTCTAAACTCTTCTCGATACATAGTAGACCAGAACGGCCTCTAAACTCTTCTCGATATATGGTAGACCAGAACGGCCTCCAAACTCTTCTCATTAATTAGTAGACCAGAACGGCCTCTAAACCATTCTCACTAATTAGTAGACCAGACCGGCCTCTAAACACTCTTCCCAGTTCTTAGGACCTCAGAACGAGCCGATGGAAGGGTCGCATTCGTCACTAGGGCACGACGTTACCAGGCGACGAGAAATGAAACTATCAGTAATCTGTACCTATTAAGTCAATAAACAGAAATATAATTTGTACCGAATTAGCTAGCGTTCTACTCTGGGACCGGGTCGGAATCTCTTTCAGCAACCACACCTGAACCAAATATAAATTCCTGAGACGAATCCTGGCCATCCCTGAGCCACCCGAGCAATGACGAATCGTCACAGTGGCGCCCGAGACAGGTTGAAGTGGTTGCAGAGAAACCGGCAGCGGTGGACCATGAGCTGGCTAAGAGAGTAAGCGGACGAAGTGGATGAAGATGATATGGAGTTGCCCATCGAACACACGGATGCGGTCAACGAAAGATTGTCGGAGTGAGACTGAACCAGAACGAACGGACACGAAGATGGAAGGAAAGATAAACGTGGAGTTCCTGGACCGGATACGAAGCTGGGGAATACGGTACCATGGGACAACCAATCCACAGGAGTTTATAAGGAAAATGGAAGATTGGGCGACGGGATATGGAATCCGGCATGACCAACTGGTGGAAACGATGCCATTCATTTTAGAAGATGCCGCGATCGATTGGTGGGACTGCACGCCAAGCAAAATTGAAAGCTGGGCAAGGCTTACAGAAGAGCTAGTGGATTACTTCTTACCGCGAAGTTATCAAAAACAACTCAAAGAGCAAATCGCGCAGCGGAAACAAGGAGAGGCGGAATCGGCAAGAACATACGCGATGAGCCTGATGGACATGATGAGGTTCGCGAAGTATACATGCAAGGAAAAGTTAGACCTGGTATACTTGAACTCAAGGAGTGAGATAAAATTATTTACGAGAAGATCAGGATTTAAAACGCTTTCCGAGTTTCTCAAACTGGCGGAGATAGTCGAGATGATCAAAGCAGAAAATCTCGCACAAACACAGCACAGGCTCAGCCCAGAGACCTGCATGGGATCCGACGGTATGGGGCAGCTTAAAATAGCCACCAAAGCCATCGATTGCTGTGAAACGGCGGAGAACCAACTGGAAGAGACAGACCAGGTAGTTCGAGACCCATGGATCGCACTGGAAGGTAAAGAGACCGAGGTGTACATGAGGTCTGCCGTTGGGAAAATGGATATGGACCAACTCGAGGAGGTCGACGTGGAGAAGGGAAAGGAGTGCATCACAGATCAAGAAGACGAGGTGGAGGGGAGAAAGGAACAACGCGAGGAAGAAGGGCAGCGCAGACAGGAAGAAGGCAGAGTGGGATCTGGAGAGCAAAATAATGAGCAGCGGATAACCGACCAAGCAAAGGAGGTCAGCGAAGCAGTAGGGGATGGGCGGATTTTTCTGGAAGTACCAAGACCGCAACAGGAGGAGGCCGGTAGCACAGATACACCGCGAAAGCCAAGAGTAGAACAGGCGACAACACAACGATTATCTGCGGACAAAGAGAACACGACGAGTCGGACAACAGAGATGGCAGAGAGCGAATGGCAATGGACAATGGTATCGCAAGTGGAACGGACACCGCAGTACTACAGCACCGTAGGAAAAGGCAGAAGAGTATTCGACCGAGGAAAATAGTTACGGTATGATATCACACCGTCTCCTAAGAGAGGGGGGAGTGTGACGCGCAGACGCGCACATATATAATATATTAGGCATAAATAAGTAATAGAAACGATTGAAGACATAAGAATGGAATTTGATTTGAATTAAATGCGCGCGCGCGCCAACGATCGCACGCGACTGGGCACACCGACCACGATCGGCAGGGCACACTAATGCGGCCAAATGCGGGCGGCGATGCGGGCACACTAGCCCCGCCGAACCGCTATATAAAGCGCACCCCAGCACTACGGAGCTCATTCAGTTTCGGCCGGCGATCGGCGAAGGTTCACCTAACCGGGACCAGCGGAAAGGACTAGCAGCCAAGGATCAGCGGTAAGGAGTGCAGCAGAACCATAGGAGACGGGTAAACGGCGTGGTAACTAACTAATCACAGTAGCCTTTGCGTATTACGTCTCGTATTTAGTAGACCAGATCGGCCTCTAAACTCTTCTCATTAATTAGTAGACCAGAACGGCCTCTAAACCATTCTCACTAATTAGTAGACCAGACCTGCCTCTAAACACTCTTCCCAGTTCTTAGGACCTCAGAACGAGCCGATGGAAGGGTCGCATTCGTCACTAGGGCACGACGTTACCAGGCGACGAGAAATGAAACTATCAGTAATCTGTACCTATTAAGTCAATAAACAGAAATATAATTTGTACCGAATTAGCTAGCGTTCTACTCTGGGACCGGGTCGGAATCTCTTTCAGCAACCACACCTGAACCAAATATAAATTCCTGAGACGAATCCTGGCCATCCCTGAGCCACCCGAGCAATGGCGAATCGTCACACCTGGGCCAGCCCTGAGCCGCCCAAACCCTCGACTAACCGTCACAGTGGCGCCCGAACAGATTAAAGTGGTTGCAAGGGAGAAACCGACACCAGAAGAGTAATGTCGAGCTGGGTGTATCAGGCAACGAAGAACGAACTGACAGAATACGCGATCGAGTTTGGATTGGACATTGCAGAAGAACTCAGACGAGTAGTGGCTGCATTTGTCAAAAGAACCGATCATACTGGGGCAGAGAAGCGAAGACTTGCACAACTGTCATCAACCTACGCACAGTTAGCGGCGAGACACAAAAGGGATAAGAGCCCGGCAGCAAGTACAACAGCGAGTACAACACCGAAAATCCTAGTAACGGACACGGAGGAAGGAGTTAACACCATGGAGGGGGAAAAAGAGAGGAAAACAGACAGGAAATTCGAGACAGAGATTGTGGACCGAGTACGCGGATGGGGCATCCGATACCAGGTCACGGATAACCCATTGGAATTCCTAAGCAAAATGGAACAATGGGCAGCCGGGTACGGAATACAAAAGGATCAGCTAATCCAGGCGATGCCTTTTGTTCTGGAAGGGGCCGCCATCGACTGGTGGAATGTAACCCCGACCAAGATCAGCACATGGGAGTATTTCCTACCGCCTAGATACGAGGACCAACTGGAGACCCAGATCGCCCAACTGAGCGGGAGAACAAACCCGTAAGGCAGTACGCGATGGAACTACGTAAACTACTGCGTTTCACCAAGCTTTCAGAACAGGAGAATCTCGACCGTATATACAAAAATTGCAGGAGCAAGATCAAATTGTATACGAGGAGATACGGGTTCACCTCACTAACGGAGTTCTTAAAACTGGCGGAGGAAGTAGAGGAAATCGAGGCGGCAGAAAGTCCTGCCGGGACCAGCCAGCGAGTACAGCAGCCGCAACTAAGAACCGATATTTGTACGCGGTGCGGGGGCACCGGACACGCGGCATGAACATGCGGTAACCCACCAAGGTTATTTTGTTGGGTGTGCGGAAGGAACGAAGTGAGAACGACGGAATGCTGCAGAAATGACTCGGGAAACGCAGAGAGGTCTGAGCACGTAAGGCTGGTGACTCAGGCAAGAGCACAACAGCCAGCACCGGGAAAGCAACTAAGCTGTGACGGATTCCAGGTAGTTGCCAGATTAAGAATCGGCGAGCAAACGGCAAAGGGAATCATAGACACAGGAGCATCCCGCAGTGCGATAAGCAGGAGCCGGTATCAAGATTTAAGGGAGCAGGGCAAGTGGACAGGAACCAGAACCGAGATTACGCTCGCCAATGGAGCAAAACAGAGGTCGGTGGGAAGGTTCGAGGCAACAGTTCAGTTCGGAGGAAGGGAGTTTACCATAGCGTTCATGATATTGGAGAGGGTGGAAGGCGGAGTCTTGTTGGGAATGGATTTCCTGGCGAAGGTGCGCACCGTGCTAAGATGCGGGAATTTGGAACTGGAGATAACGGAGGCAGGGAAGGAAGAAAACAGCGAGGATCAGCATGATGATGACGGACCGGAGGACATGGAAGAGGAACCATCGGAGGAAGAAGTACAAACCTTCTTGGACCGGCAAAGGCCAGTATTTGAGAACATGAACGGGGTTAGTCACATAACAACACACAAGATATATCTCAAAGATGACAAGCCAATAAAGCAACGGTACTACCCGCGAAATCCGAAGCAATGACTGCCTGTTGCTTCGGATTTCGCGGGTAGTACCGTACGAACGTACGAACAGGTCGACGAATTACTAACTTTGAGGCTTATAGAACCATCTCGTAGTCCGTATAGTGCACCAGTGGTGCTGGTAAAGAAAAAGAACAATGAATGGAGAATGTGCATCGACTATCGCTTACTGAACAACAAGACCGAAATGGACGCCTATCCGGTACCGAGAATGAATTTCATACTGTACCAACTAAGAGAGGCGAGGTATATAAGTACGATAGACCTCAAGTCAGGATATTGGCAAATCCCGATGGAGAAGGAGAGCAGACAGTACACAGCGTTCACGGTTCCGGGCCGAGGTCTATTCCAATGGAAAGTAATGCCCTTTGGGCTAACCACGGCACCAGCAACGTTCCAGAGGGCATTGGATACAGTGATAGGACCCGAGATGGAGCCATTTGCTTTCGCATATCTCGACGATATTGTGGTTATCGGTCGAAGCAAGCGGGAACACTTCGAGAAATTACAAGAGGTATTCAGACGACTGCGAGAGGCAAACCTACGGATCCACCCGGACAAATGCCATTTCTTTCAGAAGGAGCTAAAGTACCTAGGTCATGTGGTGAGCGACCAGGGCATTCGGACAGATCCTGAGAAGGTAGCTCCGATTCAGGACTATCCAACGCCAAGAACCACGAAAGAAGTACACAGTTTCCTAGGGATGGCGTCGTGGTACCGACGGTTTATACCCAATTTCACGGAACAGGCTGGAGCGCTGCAGAGTCTGATCAAGAAAGGCATGAAATTCGAGTGGAACGAGAGCCACCAGCTGTCCTTTGAGCAGTTAAAAGACAGCTTGACCAAGGCACCGATATTGTCGTGCCCCGACTTCACAAGGCAGTTCAAACTGCAAACAGACGCCAGTGATCTAGGCATTGGGGCAGTATTGACACAAGACGGTGAGGACGGAGAACATGTCATCTCGTTCGCCAGTAGGAAGCTGAGCACAGTGGAACGGAAGTATAGCGCAACAGAGAAGGAATGTTTGGCTATATATTGGGGAATAAACAAATACAAGATGTACCTGGAAGGGTACGAATTCGTGGTGATAACGGACCACATGGCTCTGAAATGGCTAAACTCGATAGAAAGCCCATCAGGAAGAGTCGCTAGATGGGCGCTAGGATTACAGCCATTTCAATTCGAGGTACAGTACCGGAAGGGCAAACTAAACGCAGTGGCGGATGCCTTGTCGAGAGCCCCACAGGTGGAACTGAAGGGCCTGAACGAAACGGTGGATTGGATAGAGAAGAAGCAAAGGGAGATGGGTACCGAGATGGACGAGCAGGAGTATATGATGAAGGGGAACAGATTATATAAGCTGAGCAAGGACACGAAGGACCCACAACCTTGGAAGCTGTGTGTGACGAAGGAGGAAGTCCAACAGATACTCATCGAGAACCACAGTACGGCGGAGACGGGACACTTGGGCACGTTCAAAACGCTGACCAGGGTGAGGCAGCGATACTTCTGGCCACGGCTATCAAGGGACATAAAGAAGTTTGTCAAAGAGTGTAACTGTTGTCAACAATACAAAGTGTCACAACAGAGGAAAGCTGGGAAAATGTTGACAAAAATAGCTGAAGCACCCTGGGAAACATTGTGCGTGGATTTCGTGGGACCGTTATCCCGAACAAAACACGGGAATACGACATTATTAGTGATAGTGGAACTAGTGGAACTAGCAGCAATTCGACAGGCCACGGCAGATGCGTTCTTGCGAGTATTCAGGGAAAGGGTAATCTCGAGAATCGGAGCACCCAAGATCCTAATATCCGATAACGGCGTCCAGTTTGCCGGGCGCAAGGCCAAGTTAGCCATGGAAAAATGGGGCATCAGGCAGCAATTCACAGCACCGTACACGCCACAAGAGAATCCGACGGAACGGACAAACAGAACCGTAAAAACAATGATCGCACAGCTGAGTAGCGAGGAGCAGACAAAATGGGACGAGCACGTACCCGAGCTGATGCTGGCCTATAACAGTAGCAAGTCAGAATCGACAAAGTTTAGTCCTGCACAGCTGATATACGGGAGGGAGTTGCGAATACCCAGCACAATTTTTGACAAGGTAACAAGTGAGTCAGGCTTGAAGGAAGAGACAGTGGAGGCCAGATGGAAAAGACTACAGGAAGTTCGAAAAGAGGCAACGGTGCATAATATGGAGGAGGCGGCAGGCAAGCAACAGCGGGGCTATGACCTGAGGAAAAGGGAATGGAGGCCGGAAATAGGCGAGCTGGTGTGGTGCAAAACACACCCATTATCAAAGGCGGCAGAAAAGTTTAATGTGACGCGTACCGCGCACAGAATGGAAGTAAATAAAATAAATAAATAAATATAATTAAATAAAATAAATAAATAAATATAATTAAATAGAATAAATAATTAGAAATAAGAATAGACTGAACAAAGAGAAATAAAGTGAAGTAAAATGGAAAAGAACTGGAACGACTAAACTGAAGTGAACGGGAAATTAACTGAAATAAATAAACAGAGAACAAACAGATAAGACACAGAGAAGATGAATTTGAATTTGAATACGCGCGCGCGCCATCCACGAAGGATTGGCCACAATAAAAGAGAGAGCTGGTCACACTAAAAGAGAAAACTCGCCACACTAATATGGCAAATTGAGAATCGTCGGCGGGCACACTAAAAGCAGCAGGGGCCTATATAAAGCGGGCGGCTGGCCTCATATCGGCACTCAGTTCCCGACAGCGATCGGGTAAGCATCAGCAGCAGCAGCACCAGCAGCAGTAGTCAGCAGCTTGGTAAGACAAACCAGTAAGTTGGAAGAAATAATTGGTAGTTAGCGCTCTTAATACCCTCCCGCCCCCTATAATCTATAGATATGAATGGTCATCAATTAGGGTTCTCGCGTACTCCTGTGGCTGACCTGAATGGCCGCCTAAGGATTTCTCTCTCTGTTGGATCTAAATGGTCATAAATTAGGGTTCTCGCTTACTCCTGTGGCTGACCTGAATGGCCGCCTAAGGATTTCTCTCTCTGTTGGATCTGAATGGTCATAAATTAGGGTTCTCGCTTACTCCTGTGGCTGACCTGAATGGCCGGAATGACGGAACAGAACTTGAATAATGATTATCAGCTTCTCTGTGATCTCCTGTACCTATTATTCGCTAATAAAGCAAGTGATTGGTCTTGGAAATTCCATCGTAACTATACCAATTTCACTTGGGATATATTTTGTGTGGAATTTCGTTTTGAGGAAGCGGAGACTGATCTCGATATTTGGGAAATGATAAGGAAAGGACGACAAGGTGAAAATGAAGCGTTTGATGATTATCAATGTGCGATTGAAGATCTAGCTGATAGGCTTCATCAAGGTATGTCCAAAAGTCAATTAGTGGAGTTATTGATAAGGAACGGTAAACCAAGTTTGCATCATGAATTACTTCATTTACGAATTCAAAATAGATCACAATTACGCGTTGAAGTCCGTAAACATGAACAATTTTACAACGAGATAAAAAGCCATAAGCCTAGAACTATACGTTCTTATATAAATGAGCTAACAGATTCCTACGAATGTCAAAACCAAGCAGATCCGAATCCATTTGATCAAGAAGTCTTAGCCATTCAGCACAAACCATTTAATCTTGTTTGTTGGAACTGCGAGAAAACTGGGCATAGATTCGACGATTGCTTAGAACCACTTGCTATCTTTTGTTTTGGGTGTGGCGCTAAGGAGGTTCGCAAGCCTCGCTGTCCGAGATGTAACCCGTTGGGAAACCGACAAGCGGGCATGTCCCCCGACAGAAAGCAGACATGTCCGAAAAATTAAACGAGAACATAGTATCAGTACGTTTTCAGGATAAACTTAATAAAGAGAGTACGAAAGGAGAGTCTTTAGAATGTTCAAAACCACACTATTCTACCATTCCCTTCCATATTAGGCTAGAAAACAGTAGTTGGTTTTTGCGGGTTCTGGCACAGTCATGGGGGAGTGCACACGGAGGGGTGGGGGTAATGGGGGTAATTAGTCACGCATGCGTGCACACAGGGGAGTGCAGGTGTCCTAATTAGGAGTCTGACTTACAGTGAAAGTGAAAGGTTGTGTTTTTGCCGCGCTCCGCCTGATCATCCTTTTTAAGGCGTATTAACCATCCAATAAGGCTGAAAGTATACGGCAGTTCAGTGTGAGACACCTCGGGTCGCTGGTACGTACCTACTCTGCCACTGGATCGGCCCGGCAGTCCTTCCGGTTACCGAAGGCCTGAGCACTTGCTCCATCACAGGGGCCTTAAGGCAAGGGAAGGGGGGAACTCTCTCCCCCCCTCGCTCTCAGATTCACTTTCCACTTTTCCATTTTTCTTTCCTCTTGTCGACCTTCCACAAGCCTTTTCCCCGCGTTGTTTTGGCACGAAGCACAGCTGATCGTATCTGGATCACAGTGTTGTACAACGTCGGCGGAGGGGCTTGTAACAGCCGCGCTTAACAGCACAACTCCTACCAGTGTTGTAAAACAAGCGAGGGCAAGCTTTCCCGCCCCAGCGCGATTTCAAAAATTTATTTAAATATTTAAATATTTATTTTAAATATTTAATATATATCCCAGACGCCGTGCACGGCCGCGCAGCTGGCAAGCGGGAAAAGGTCACGGTCCCGACCAACTTCCGATCCCCCGCTTTGGCGGTGTCCCAAACAAGGGACGTCGGGGACCGAGAAGGGGCGGTATAACCCCCGTCGTAAAGCTAGGGGGAAATGCTTAGCATACGTGGGAGCCCTGTGCAGGCAACGGAGCCCTGGCGGAGGTTAAGCCAGCAGCTCGAGCAGGGTTCATCCGCGACAGACGCCCCAACTAACCGTGCTCCGCAGCGGAAAAGCGGGAAAGCGTCCAAGAGGCCGCGAGTCAAACCCCGAGTGGCAGCCCGGGAGGGTGAGGCGACGCCAGCAACCGCCAGGGAGCCCGAGAGTCTTGGGAACACTGAGGCCGATTGGGAAGTGGTCGCCAAAAAACCTAGGGCAGCGCGGCGTACTCGTCCCGACGCCGTTATCGTGCAGGGGCGTGGGAAATCATACAGCGAAGTGCTAGCCATGGTCACAAGGAGGGATGACAAGCAGCTGTCGGACCTGGGGTGCAGCGTTTCCAAAGTTCGCCGCACCGCCAACGGAAACCTGCTTCTCGAAGTGGCCAAAGGCAGCGCCGAGAGCGCTGAATCCATGAAGGAGTGCATCGAAAAGGTGCTAGGCGATGCAGCGTCAGTGCGCAGCACGACGGAGGACTCGAAGGTGCTAGTCCTTGAGATCCGGAACATCGACTCCATTACGTCGAAGCAGGAAGTCTGCGCCGCCATCGCGGCCCAATTCAAATTCGAGGCGGACCGGGTGAAGGTGCGAAGCATGCGGCGTGGATACGCTGAGACCCAATCGGCGGTGATTAGTCTGCCAGTCTCCTTGGGCAAAATTGTCCTCCACCGCGGGGAAGTTCGGATCGGGTGGACCATATGCAGGATCCGGGAGAGGCTAGGCCCACCGAGGTGCTTCAGATGCCTGGAACTGGGGCACATTGCGGTCCACTGCAAGAGCCCAGTTGACAGGAGCGGCTGCTGCATCAAATGCGGCAAGCCGGGGCACAGAGCAGCAGAGTGCAGGCAGGAGGCATCATGCTTCATCTGCTCAGCGGCCGGTGAGAAGGACACGAGGCACCAGGCAGGCGGCAAAGGATGCCCAGCCGCAGGCAGCGGGAACGGGAACCACGCAACCAGATGCAGTTGATTCAGCTGAACCTGAATCACTGCAGAGCGGCGCAGGATCTCCTGGCGCAGACGGTTCGCGAGCTTGGCTCGGAGGTGGCAGTCCTCAGCGAACCCTACAGGGTAGGCAGCAGCAGCGACTGGGCAACGGACTGCTCTGGCAGGGCGGCCCTGTGGCTCTGCGGACCGGGGACGCTGGAGATGCGGGACATGAAGTCGGCCGAGGGATTCGTCCGAGCAAATGTTGGAGGCGTCTGGGTGTACAGCTGCTATCTGGCACCCAGCCTCTCGCTGGAGTCCTTCAACAGGATCTTGGACGAGCTATGCAGCGACGTACGCGGAAGGAGCCGTGCTGTGGTCGGTGGCGTCTTCAACGCCTGGGCCGTGGAATGGGGGTCCCCTCGGACCAATGCCAGAGGCCGAGCCTTGTTGGAGGCCTTTGCCTCTCTCGATGTTGCCCTTCTGAATGAAGGCTCCCGGCAGACATTCAGCAGAGCGGGGGCGAGCTCGATCATTGACCTCACCTTCGCCAGCAGCACGCTGGCCCGCCATGCACGTTGGAGGATTAGCGACGCCTACACCGCCAGCGACCACGAGGCCATCGAATGCACGATAGACCCAGCTGGCCGACCGAGTTGCACCGCGCCGCTGCACAGGAAGGCGTTCAGACAGGACACCTTCAGGCCGCAAGCGTTTGCACACGCCCTGGATGGTTACTCGGCGAACGAAGCAGACGGGGCTAATGCAATGGCCAACAAGCTGGCTGCAGCGATGGAAGACGCGTGCAACCAGAGCATGCTACCGAGGAGGACGTTCCGTCAGCACCACTCTCCGGTGTACTGGTGGAGTGAGGAGATAGCGGACCTCCGCTGCACTTGCCTCCGCAGCAGAAGGCTTCTGCTGCGGGCTAAAGGCACTCCGCGCCTCTCAGAGTGTAGCGACCGCTACAAAACGGCAAGAAAGGAGCTGAAGTCTGCCATCAGGAACAGCAAGCGGGAATGCTTCCTCAAGCTGTGCGATGCCGCCGACGACGACCCATGGGGAGGCGCCGACAAATTGGTAGTCAAAAGACTAAATGCGGGTGGCAAGGCCCCTTCTGACCCGGCAACCCTGGAAGGGATAGTCAGTGTCCTGTTCCCGAGCGGTCGGCATGTCGCCAATATTCCGGGATACCTGCTCAGGATAGCGCAGAGCTACTTCAGCGAGCGCATCCTCACGTTCGACACGAGCACGGGCACCAGAGCATACAAAGTCTCAGCCGGAGTCCCGCAGGGCTCCGTTTTGGGACCCCTGCTCTGGAACGCCATGTACGACGGGGTGCTAGGACTGCCAATGCCATCCAGCACTAGCCTGGTAGGCTTTGCAGACGACGTCGCCATTGTGGTGGTAGCCAAGGAGCTTGCTACAGTGGAGGGTCGCGCCAACGCGGCCATCCAAGCCGTGGAGGCATGGCTAGCGATCGCGGCTAGAATTGGCGGCCCACAAAACGGAGGCCGTCCTTATCTCGAGGTTGTGGAGGCAGCAACCGTGCAGGTCTGAGGGACCAGGATCCAATCGCAGCGGGCGATTAAGTACCTTGGCGTCCTCATTGACACGCGTCTGTCATTCAAGGAGCACCTGGAGTACGTCCACAAAAAGGCCAGCGGGACGACAGGCGCGTTGTCCAGAATGCTGATGAATACGAGGGGCCCGAAGCAAGGAACAAGGAGGCTGCTAACGTCGGTAGTGTCCTCCCAGATCTTGTACGCGGCGCCGGTGTGGGCGAAAGCCGCCAAGGTGAAGAGCTACATGCGAGGGGTGGAGGCGTCGTACAGGCTGTGCGCCATCAGGGTAGCAAGCGCGTTCCGAACTTATCGGAAGATGCGGCGCTGGTCATCGCCGGGCTTGTTCCGCTCACCGAGCTGGTAGGGGAAAGGAGCGAGCTATTCTCTGCCACGCAGGACAGGGCGGCAGCGCTACGGCCCAGAGCCGAGCTTAAGGCTGACGCTAGGAAGAGAAGCATGGAGAGTTGGCAGTCCAGATGGGACTCCTCTTCAAAGGGCCGATGGACACACACCCTCATCCCTGACCTGGAGCAATGGGTGCAGAGGCCACACGGGCAGGTAGATTTTTACCTAACCCAGGCGCTCAGCGGGCACGGCTGCTTCCGCAGCTACCTAAAACGCTTCGGTCACGAGACTGAGGACTGTTGCCCGGAGTGTGGCTCGGGCATCGTGGAGGACGCGCAACACGTCCTCTTCGAGTGCCTCAGGTTCGGATTCGAGAGGCAGGAGCTTGAAGCAGTGGCAGGATGCACTATCAGCACTGATTCTTTGGTGCCGGTGATGCTGAGGGAACAGAGGCTGTGGGATGCGGCAGCTACTTTTGCCGCGCACGTCCTGAAGCCTCTCAGGGCATTGGAGAGAAGGCGGAAGGAGCAGACGGAGTAGGGGTCCCCGCGCACGCGAAGCAATGCCAGGCGGCGGTACCGCACCGCGCGAAGCCCTTAGCTCTTAGTCTATAGTCTACCGTTTTCCCTTAATGTTTTTTTTTGTATGTTAATGTATGTAGCATAAGGTCTAGTTACTAGTAAAAAATAAATCACGAATACAAAAAAAAAAAAAAATAATAATAATAAAAAAGGTGTCCTAATTAGCATAATAAATCAATTAAT
>JAECXF010000056.1:0-79408 GCA_018151655.1 Drosophila bocqueti
GAACAATGATTGGAGAATGTGTATCGACTATCGCTTACTGAACAACAAGACCGAAAAAGACGCCTATCCGGTACCGAGAATGAATTTCATACTGGACCAACTAAGAGAGGCGAGGTATATAAGTACGATAGACCTCAAGTCAGGATATTGGCAAATCCCCGATGGAGGAAGAGAGCAGACAGTACACAGCATTCACGGTTCCGGGCCGAGGCCTATTCCAATGGAAAGTAATGCCCTTTGGGCTAACCACGGCACCAGCAACGTTCCAGAGGGCATTGGATACAGTGATAGGACCCGAGATGGAGCCATTTGCTTTCGCATATCTCGACGATATTGTGGTTATCGGTCGAAGCAAGCGGGAACACTTCGAGAAATTACAAGAGGTATTCAGGCGACTGCGAGAGGCAAACTTACGGATCAACCCGGACAAATGCCATTTCTTTCAGAAGGAGCTGAAGTACTTAGGTCATGTGGTGAGCGACCAGGGCATTCGGACAGATCCGGAGAAGGTAGCGGCGATTCAGGACTATCCAACCCCAAGAACCACGAAAGAAGTGCACAGTTTCCTAGGGATGGCGTCGTGGTACCGACGGTTTATACCCAATTTCACGGAACAGGCGGGAGCACTGCAGAGTCTGATCAAGAAAGGGGGTGAAATTCTGGGTGGAACGAGGACCACCAGCTGTCCTTTGAACAGTTAAAAGACAGCTTGACCAAAGGCACCGATATTGTCGTGCCCCCGACTTCACAAGGCAGTTCAAACTGCAAACCGACGCCAGTGATCTAGGCATTGGGGCAGTATTGACACAAGACAGTGAGGACGGAGAACATGTCATCTCGTTCGCCAGTAGGAAGCTGAGCACAGTGGAACGGAAGTATACCGCGACAGAGAAAGAATATTTGGCTATATATTGGGGAATAAACAAATACAAGCTGTACCTGGAAGGGTACGAATTCGTGGTAATAACGGACCACATGGCTCTGAAATGGCTAAACTCGATAGAAAGCCCATCAGGAAGAGTCGCTAGATGGGCGCTAGGATTACAGCCATTTCAGTTTGAAGTACAGTACCGGAAGGGCAAACTAAACGCAGTGGCGGATGCCTTGTCGAGAGCCCCCCAGATGGACGAGCAGGAGTATATGATGAAGGGGAACAGATTATATAAGCTGAGCAAGGACCCGAAGGACCCACAACCTTGGAAGCTGTGTGTGACAAAGGAGGAAATCCAACAGGTACTCATCGAGAATCACAGTACGGCGGAGACGGGACACCTGGGCACGTTCAAAACGCTGACCAGGGTGAGGCAACGGTACTTCTGGCCACGGCTATCACGGGACGTGAAGAAGTTTGTCAAAGAGTGTAACTGTTGTCAACAATACAAAGTATCACAACAGAGGAAAGCTGGAAAAATGTTGACAAAAATAGCTGAAGCGCCCTGGGAAACATTGTGCGTGGATTTCGTGGGACCGTTGCCCCGAACGAAACACGGAAATACGACATTATTGGTGATCGTAGACAAGTTCTCAAAATGGGTGGAACTAGCAGCAATTCGACAGGCCACGGCAGATGCGTTTTTGCGAGTATTCAGGGGAAAGGGTAATCTCGAGAATCCGAGCACCCAAGATCCTAATATCCGATAACGGCGTCCAGTTTGCCGGGCGCAAGACCAAGTTAGCCATGGAGAAATGGGGCATCAGGCAGCAGTTCACAGCACCGTACGCCACAGGAGAATCCGACGGAAAGGACAAACCGAACCGTGAAAACGATGATCGCACAGCTGAGTGGCGAGGAACAGACGAAATGGGACGAGCACGTACCCGAGCTGATGCTGGCCTATAACAGTAGCAAGTCAGAATCAACCAAGTTTAGTCCTGCACAGCTGATATACGGGAGGGAGTTGCGAATACCCAGCACAATTTTCGACATGGTAACAAGACTGCAGGAGATTCGAAAAGAGGCAGCTGTACATATGGAGGAGGCAGGCAAGCAAAAGCAGCACATGACCTGAGGAAAAGGGAATGGAGGCCGGAAATAGGCGAGCTGGTGTGGTGCAAGACGCACCCATTATCAAAGGCGGCGGAAAATTTTAATGCAAAGCTGGCGCCAAAGTACGACGGGCCCTGGAAAGTGGTCAAGTTCACTTCGCCCGTAATTATCACGGTCAGGGACACGGCAACAAAGAAAACGAAACGCGTGTATATTGGGGACACAAAGGCGCACCAAGGACCCAGTGGAAACCAGGTGGAACAACGGGGCATGGGCCTAGCAAGATCAGAACCCACACTAATCGCTCGTGAAATATCGATATCACCCAACCCCACAAAACACAAACCCATAAAAAATACTAAACAGACACAATGTACTAAACCAACACTATCTACATCCACACTAAACAGCTGTCAAAAAAACACCACACTAACACAAACACAAACCTCATTGCAGAACACGTGATGAACCCGGACAAATACAAGGAAGCAACGTGGAAATTCTCGCGAAAGCCACGCGCAGGCGGCACTGGCAATGCGGACGATGGCGAAGTTGGTGGACCCGATCCCAATGAGTGGCGTCAGGCGCACGGCTCCGGCCAAGATGGCAAGGGGCGCCGCCTGCTAAGAAGCAGTACGGGAGGAGAAGGCGCGCGAACCACCGGTGATCTGGCGCAGCTTTGCACGGTAGGCCAGGCAAGGTGCGATCGCCCACGTACCCCGAGGAGCAGGCGGGAGGAAGGCCACCGCGTCAGAGCAGGTCCGGGAAACCGCAGCCACGAGCCGGTGTCGCAGTGAGACAGCCGGGACAAGGCAGTGGCCCTACCTGCAACCCGACCCACGATCCGCACCCAGCGCCGTCGAGGCGATAGCGCGGGAGGCAACACGGCGGGAGCATCGTTCGCCGGATCGGGATGTGCTGGAGATCCACGCAGAGCAGCCATACGAGGATGGATGGACCGTACAGGAATACGGATCTCGCCGACGGCCCGAAACGAGATCAGGAGGAAGCTGCTGAATAAGATTCCGGGAAACAACGAGGTTTCTTGGTGCAGGATGGACGGACGGTGCTGCGAGTCCTGTCGAACCGCGGGAACTTCGTCTCCATAACCCGGCACGCTCATTCCGATAAGAGGGGGGGGTGTGACGCGTACCGCGCACAGAATTAAATAAATAAATATAGAAATATAATTAAATAAATACAAGATAATCAAATGAATATGTAAATAAAATGAATAAATAAATATAAGTAAATAGGATAAATAATTAGGAATAAGAAGAGATTGAACAAGGTGAAATAAAATGAAGTACAAATGGAAAAGAGCTGGAGCAACTGAACGGCAGGGAACGGGAAATAAACCGGGAAATAAACAGAGAATAAACAGAGAATAAACAGAGAATGAACAGAGAACAAACAGATGAGTTTAAATTTGAATACGCGCGCCAACCGCGGAGATCTGGCCACACTGAAAGAGAGAGCTGGTCACACTAGGAGAGAAGGCTGGCCACACTATTCGGGCAAATTGCGGATCATCGGCGGGCACACTAGAAACAGCCGGGGCCTATATAAAGCGGGCAGTTGGCCTCATATCGGCACTCAGTTCCCGACAGCGATCGGGTAAGCAGCAGCAGCAGCAGCAGCCACACCAGCCCTGGTAAGATAAACCAGTAAGTTGGAGTAATTAAATGGTAGTTAGCGATTAATACCTCCCGCCCTCCTATAATCTATGGATCTGAATGGTCATAATAGGATTTCTCTCTGTTGGATCTGAATGGTCATAATAGGTTCTCTGCCTCCTATAGCCGACCTGAATGGCCGCTTGCGGATTTATCTCTCTCTGTTGGATCTGGAATGGTCATAATAGGGTTCTCGCTTACTCCTATAGCCGACCTGAATGGCCGCTTGCGGATTTATCTCTCTCTGTTGGATCTGAATGGTCATAATAGGGTTCTCGCTTACTCCTATAGCCGACCTGAATGGCCGCTTGCGGATGTATCTCTCTCTGTTGGATCTGAATGGTCATAATAGGGTTCTCGCTATCTCCTATAGCCGACCTGAATGGCCGCTTGCGGATGTATCTCTCTGTTGGATCTGAATGGTCATAATAGGGTTCTCGCTTACTCCATAGCCGACCTGAATGGCCGCTCGCGGATGTATCTCTCTCTGTTGGATCTGAATGGTCATAATAGGGTTCTCGCTTACTCCTATAGCCGACCTGAATGGCCGCTTAAGGTTTTATCTCGCTCTCTTGGATCTGAATGGTCAAGATTAGGGTTCCCGCTCACTCCTGTGGCCGACCTGAATGGCCGCCTAAGGATTTCTCTCTCTTGGATCTGAATGGTCATAGATTAGAGTCTCGCTTACCCCTGTGGCTGACCTGAATGGCCGCCTAAGGGACGATCCACGGCCCGCCCGCAACCCCCGCGCCACCCCACTGCGCAGCCACGCGGAACGACGACTCACCGTGGAACGCCGCCTTCGCCGTGACAAGAGAGACGAACCGACCGGACGGCGGCCGAGCCGGACGAGTAGCACGGACCGCCCACGCATATTCTTAAACTCTGTCACTTTCTGTGAATAAACCAGTACGATTCTAATAGCCTATTTACACTAGGCTGCGTTTTTGCGTTTTTGCGTCTCAGAGCAAACGTAGTTTTTTTTACATAGTTTTTGTATAGGGGCCTAGAGGTGGGAAAAAGTTGCGTCCAAGTTGCGTTCAAGTTACGTTTGTGTCGATAACACCTGTGTATTTCGATAACAACTCTATATTCGGACTATCGTACAAGTTTCACCACCAAATAAAAATCAAAACCTATTAACTGACGGTTTTGAGCAGTGCACTCTTGGGGACTCCTGGTCGGCACTTCTGGATCTGTGGACAAAGAATATGAAAGAATTTCAGTGAGTTCCGAAGAACTCCCACATATACAGAAAGATAAAATATAATTCAAATCGGGATCGATGCTAGCCGACCGCTTGATTGGACCTCTTTCAAGAATTGCAATATGGCGTTTTAAAAAACCGCGTAAAAACCCTTTTTTAATTAAAAATATTTTAAAATTAATGTACAAAATAATTATTTAATAATGGTTCCAAAAAGAACATTTAGACCCGCCTGGGTCCCAGGCCCAATGCGCTTTCGTTTGTATTTCCTATCCAAGTTTCTTGAGCAGGTTGCCTCAAATATCATCAAATTCTTTAACGGATATTGTCATTCACTTTTTGGTGAGGGATCCTGGTGGATACTCGCAACCAAAATCCTGCATATTATTGGGTGCGCCAGGGACTCGCTATAGTGCGGTATTCCGTAGAAGATCCCAAGCAGTAGGAGACAATCCCAATTCTCTTCTCCAAAGAAAGACACCGCAGACAAATCCATGGCCTTCGTCTTGGTTACTTCATTTTACTCCACGGCTGATAAAATCAGGCTTTCGTCGTTGTTCAAAGTGCTCATTTTCGTCAATTTTGTTTACTTTTTCAATAAATGCTGACAGCTGTCAAAAACAGACGCAATAACGCAATAGAAACACACATTCTACGGTTTGTTTGTTATGCCGTTTGATTGTGGTCGTGGTCGCTGGAGTGGATGGGCAGAGGTGCTGCCGTGCTGTTGTTGTTGTTGTTGGGGGCTCGAAATAAGAAGGCAGCGGGGGAAATCTTCGATTGGCACTTCACTTTTTATTGCACTTCTTGCGCTTAACAATGTTTGCTTACGATTAACTTAAATCTAGCGAGAGAAAAGCCGCGGGACCGCGGAGTGGTGAACTTGCCGTTGGCGGAAAAGAGGGAGAGCACGAGGAGAGCAAGAGGAGCGAAAGCTTTAGCGCGAGCGCTGGCCGCTCACACTGCCTCTCACTAGTTCGCGCCCTTCTGGCGTGAACATTCTCCCCCCCCTTGCGTAGGCAAAGACTCATCTTTCCGAACAAGCTCCGGATACGGTCCATCCGAACACCGTGTTCTGAGCGACGGGCAACTCATCGTCGAGTTTCAGGAACCCCGGTTTGATCAGCTTGGCGTAAACGTCTGACCCCAACACGAGGGAGATGGTTGCCGGCCGGTGGAAGCGCTCGTCCGCGAGACGGATATCGTCGAACTTGGCCCTTACTGCGTCGCTCAGCGCTCGAATGGGTGTCCGGATTCTGAGGCTGGGGTCAATCTTCAGGACGACCCCGAGCTGGAAGTGGTTTGTTCGGGACCGGAGCGTCACCGAGCAAACCTCGTCGTCTCCCTGCCGCGTGGTAGGCAGCCGGAACGCAGCCGCCAACGACCGATCGATGCTGCTGACTGCCATGCATGGGTCGATCATGGCGCCAGCCTCGAAGGTCTTCGCGCCCGTGTCAAGCACGACGACGGCTGTCGGCAGGATTGCCACTGACGGAGACGGGACGGAGACTGTCGGATGCGGCCGATCGTTGGCGACTGGGGCTGGCGACGGAGACCGCGAAATGGACATCGCGTCCGGACGGGGTGCAGCGGGCTGACGAACTTTGCGGGCCGGAGGTGGCAGCACAGATCCCTTTGGAGCGGGGCAGGGTTCCTCGTGCATGTGGAGGAGGGTGTGGTGGTTCTGCCCGCACTTCTTGCATCCTTCTTGGCTGCTGCAGACTCCTCCTGAGTGCTCATGGGCGAGGCAGTTCGAGCAGTACTTGTTAATAAGTGCTGCTCGAAGGCGCTTTTCCGCGCTCAATTTATGGAACCTCTTGCACTTCCGAAGAGGATGGATTCCCGGGCAGACTCGGCAGCGGTAGGATTGAATACCTCGAGTACGTCTGCGCTCCGCGGAGTTGGTGGCACGACGACGAGGAGCCATGGTGAAGAGGAGATGAAGAGGAGGATGCTGTCTGTCGATGAAACAAAAAAGAAACGGGGTTTAGAATGGGCAGACTACACCTTGGACCCCGGAATGGGGGAGGAGCCCTAGTCCCTCGGAACGGAGGACTCTTGGTCATCCGCAGGCAGGAGAATAACCTTGTGGACAGGGCGCTTAATGGTGCCGCGAGACGTACGGATCTCGACGACACGGATGCGGTCATCGGCTCCAGGAAAGACAGAAACTATTCTGCCGAGCCGCCATTCGTTTGACGGTAGATTGTCCTCTTTGACGACAACCATATCGTCGACTTGGAGATTCCGGGTCGGAAAATGCCATTTGTTACGTTTGTGGAGTTCTTTGAGATACTCCTCTTTCCACCGTGCACTAAACTGCTGATGTTGAGCCTTGAGGTGTTGCCATCGATTTAATATCGACTTGGCGTCGCCCTTTATCTCGGGCTCAGCCGTGGAAAGCAACGGCCCTCCGATAAGGAAATGGCCTGGTGTGAGGGCCAGCAAATCTGAGGGATCTTCAGACATAGGGGAGAGGGGTCTGGAATTGAGGCAGGCCTCGATCTTGGCGAGAAGCGTCGCCAGCTCCTCAAACGTATATTTGCGGGCGGACGTCGATTTATAGAAAAGGGTTTTGAAACTTTTCACCCCCGCTTCCCATAGACCCCCCATATGTGGAGCCCCTGGTGGGATGAACCGCCACACGAGTCCCTGATGGCTATATGCATCAGTCACAGACTCCTTGACGGCTTGGAGGAAGTCCCTGGAAAGCAGAGTCGCTGCCCCCACAAAGGTCTTGCCGTTATCGGAATGAACCCGCTGAGGACAACCGCGCCTCGCTACGAAACGAGCAAAGGCCGCTAGGAATTTTTCGGTTGTCAGGTCGGAAGTGGGTTCCAAATGGATAGCCTTCGTGGAAAAGCACACAAACACACAAACATACCCCTTCGTTATGAGACACGCTCTCCCTGTATAATTCTTTATCTCGAAAGGGCCGGCATAGTCGATGCCCGTGTAGGTAAAGGCCCTCGAGAAAGAGACTCTATCTGTCGGAAGATCGCCCATCAGCTGTGTTTGCAGTCTCTTCTTGTAAATCGTGCAAATCTTGCACGGATTGACCACAGCCTTCACCAGATTCTTGATTTTAGGAATCCAATACTTCGATCGGATCAGGCGTACGATTAATTGACTACCGCCATGAAGAGTAATCTGGTGAGTAAATTGGATGAGAAGGCGCGACAGTCTGCAGTCGTAGGGAAGAATGATCGGATGGCGTTCATCATATTGTAGGGCTTTGGAGGCCGTGAGGCGGCCACAGGCCCTTAAAAGGCCGTGCCGGTCAATGAACGGAAACAGGTTCAGCAACGGACTCGCCACTGGAAGAGGCCTTTTTTCTGCCAGATGCTTCAGCTCTTGGCCGTATACTCTGCGCTGCGCCATGGAGATCAGAGTCCTTTCTGCCTCTCGGATTTCCTCACTAGTGGGTTGTGAGTTGGACGAGAGCGAACCCTTGCGGCAGCTTTTTAGGAAGCGTCGAACATAGGCTAGAACTCGTAGCGCCTTGTCCAGTTTGGAAAACCGTTCGAGGAAGTCGATAGAAGGGGCCTTGACAAAATGCGATTTGACCGCGCGCTGCTCCAGCTCTGTAACTGGAGGCGTATCGGTTTGCGCTGGCCATAGCTCTCGTGGCCCTTGCAGCCACTCTGGTCCGTGCCACCAGAGTTGATTGCCCGCCAATTCATTTAGGGGTACGCCTCGACTGGCTAGATCGGCGGAGTTTTGTTCAGATCGAACGTGTGCCCAACAGTCGACTGGTGTCGCCTGAGTGATCTTGGCAACTCTGTTGGCCACAAATGTGGTCCAGTTGCAAGCAGGCTTCCTTAACCAGGCTAGAACAATAGTGGAATCTGTCCAGCAGCGGATATCTGAACTGGCGGTTGGCATGTGCGGAAGGATTGCTGTCACCATTTCGGTTAACAAGACGGCACCACAGAGCTCCAGCCGGGGAAGAGACACGGTTTTCACTGGAGCCACTCGTGTCTTGGCTGTAAGCAGACGAGTCAAGACTTCTTGCCCTATCTCGACGCGGACGTAGATAGCCGCTCCATAGGCTTTTTGAGACGCATCGCAGAATCCGTGATGCTCTATGGTTACCTCAGGCTGGTACCAGACCCATCTCGGGACGCGGATCTGGTTGAGGTCGGAATACTCATCTAAGAACGATTGCCACCTGAGACTCATCTCGGTGGGAAGCTTATCGTCCCAGCCCAAGTCCTGCAACCATATCTCCTGCATAAATATTTTTGAACGGATAATGAACGGAGCGAGCCACCCGGCAGGATCGAACAACCTCGCGATTTGGGACAAAACTTCTCGCTTAGTATAGGAGGGTTCCAACGCTATTTCAGGAGGGACGAAATAGAATTCGTCGGACTTGGCCCTCCACCGAATACCGAGCGTCTTGGCTGTGCTTTCGGCATCGATGTCGAGGAACTCGGAATGAAGGAGGTGTTCGGCCGGGACGTCTTTCAGTACGCCCTTGTGGTTGGAGGTCCACTTTCTCAGCGGAAACCCGGAGGAACTTAGGGCTGCTTGCAACTCCTGAATGGAGCTTTGGGCGTCGTTCACGGAATTTGCCCCTGCCAGAACGTCGTCGACGTACATGTGCTGCTGAATGATGCGGCTGGCTTTTGGATATGACATTTGGACATCCTCTGCCAGCTGCTGCAGTACTCGAATGGCGAGGAAAGGGGCACAGTTGACACCGAAGGTGACGGTTTTCAACTCGAAATCGCGGATATCTCCTTCCTTATTTCGGAACAGAATTCTTTGAAAGGGTGTATGCTTTGGATCGACCCAGATCTGACGGTACATTTTTGTAATGTCCGCACTGAAGACGTACTGGAAATACCGCCACTTCAGGATCTGGATCGTAAGATCGGATTGTAGGACCGGACCAGCATGAAGGATATCATTTAAGCTGGTCCCATTTGCCGACGGACTTGAAGCGTTAAATACAACGCGAAGTTTTGTAGTGGTGCTTTCGGGTTTAACTACCGCGTGGTGTGGAAGATGGTAAGTCGGAGAATCATAAGTCGACGGAACTTCTTTCATATGACCCAGATCCAGATATTCTTGGATCACGCTGTCATATTGCTCTTTTAGGGGAAAGTCTCTTCGTAAACGGTTCTCGTTTCTAAGAAACTGAGCTAACGCAATGGACCTTGAATATCCTAAATCGGATCCGGAATTCTCGGGGTCACGGAACGGGAGCGTCACCACGTATCTCCCGCTTGCGTCTTTCTTCGTGGTTTGGAGGAAGTTCCTTTCGCAATAGGAATCGGACTCTTTTACCATCTTAACTGGTAGATCCTCCACCTCCCAGAACTTGCTGAGAAGCGAGTCGAGCGAATCAGGGTCCCTTATTTGGTGCACCTGAGTCGTGAAGGATGCGACCTGTGTCGGACTACCGTTGGAAATCGGCCCCGTTAGCACCCACCCGAAAATCGTTTCTTGGCCCAGGAGCGAGCCGCAAATATTTTGACGGGTACCCTCCATCATTATGGACGGTAAAATGTCAGCCCCGATCAACACGTCAATTTGAGAGCTCTCAAAAAGGTAGGATCTGCCCAGCGGAGAGCGGGCAGGTCCTTCAAAGAATTCCGTGGAATCGGATAGGAGGGCAGTTTGCCTGCCAGTTCCGGAAGGACGTACGCCGTGGTGTCTAAATGTAGACCCGGCTTATGCGGAGAGCGAATCCCGAAATTGCACAGCTTCGAGGACTTCGCAGAGACGGAATGGTTTAGCCCGGATACTTGGGCCTGGATGTTACGGAATGGCAACTTCATGAGGTTGAACAGACGTTCGGAAATGAACGTCGCCTCGGATCCAGAGTCGATCAAAGCTCGTGCTCGATAGTTGGTTCCCAAATGGCACACGTCAATGACTGCCGTGCTCAGAAGAACTGATGAAGTGCCGCAAACGAAAAAACTTTGCACCTCTGAAGTGCTGGCGGATTCATTCCTGCTAGAGGGTCTAGAGGATTGTTCCGTGGAAGGCGAGGAGGTTACGGAACTCGTACTCGCGGAATTTGGGGTGCTGCGATGCAGCAGCGTATGATGCCTCCCTCTACACGTGAAACAACTGTGTGTGCTCGTGCAGTCACGCAGTTGATGGCCTCTGGCGAAACAATTTAGGCATAGCTGCTTCTTTTTGATGTAGCCGGAACGCGCGTCAACTGACATTTGGAGAAAGCGCGGGCACAATCTTACCGGATGGTTCTCCTTGGAGCATAAGTCACACCCTCTCTGTTTGGTGCTGACTTTTGTCTCGAAGGATTGAAGCTTTTTTGGAATTGCCTGAGTCGGTTTCATATCCTCGATGGCCTCTAATGTCCGATACCGTTCGCTCAGGAAGGTGTTCATTTCTTCCCAAGCCGGAATCTCGGATTTGGACGTAAGGGACTGTTCCCATAGAGAAAGGGTTACCTTCGGCAGTTTGCTCGCGCAGAGGAAGACTAGGAGACAATCCCAGTTGTCAGTTGATATCTGCGAATGGGCTAGCGCTGTTAAACACCCTTGAATCGTGGACTGCAACTCCTTGAGCGCATGACCAGATTCTTGGGAGATTGAACTCAAGTTGAACAGGAGCTTGAGTTGGCTGTTGACTAAAAGTCGTTTATTTTGGAACCGATCGTGAAGCGCTTCCCACGCCGAAGCGAACCCGTCATTTGTAAGAGGGGACTTGGACACGATGGCCTTTGCCTCGCCGCTTGTTTTTGTGAGAAGGTGAAAGAGCTTCTCGACCGGTGTCAGCCTAGGGTTATTAACATAAACTGCCGTGAATAGGTCCCGGAAAGTGGGCCATCGGAGGTAGTCGCCATCGAAGATTTCAGTGTCGCAAGGAGGTAAGCGGCACCCTGATGAAATTAGCGGCTGGGAGGTTGTTTGAACAACTGGAGGTGTTGCCCGTTCGATACTTTCGCCAATCTTTGCTGCGCATGACTCATATACGGAGTAGCAGTAGTCATATTTGGACTGCAGCAGGGGAAATGTGCTGAGGGATCCTTCTCGGGCAATAAGGTCAGAGCATGTTTCATATTCTCTTTCCACTTTATCCCATAAGGCTCGCACTTGTTGTAGACGGACATTTAACGTGTGTAGGGAAGGAGAAACTTGATCAGGAGTGTTGATCTTGGCTTCGAACATGCTCACGCGATCGCTGACGGCAATGAATTTGTCCAATGCAGCGGCGGCGGGCGTTGGCAACTCTGCGGATTCCATCTTTTTGCTGATAGAGCGAGTCACCCTTAGAAAGTCAGTCTTGACTGTAGAGGGATTTTCGGATTTCTTCGCCAGTGAAGACTCGCTGGACGCTTTCGTCAGCGGACGAGAAATTAAGATTTTTGGAGTAGCCTTCGAACTGGTCGATGGTAGATCTCTCCCTTTTGGAGTGGAAATCGGAGGTCTAATCTTTGGACTAGCGGACTTGGGGGCTGGCTTCGCGCGAGCGGGTAGCGGAGAGTGTGGATTTAGTTTGGTTGATTTTCCTAGCGCGGATGTCGCTTTTTTGTCTCCCTCTATGGGCATACTCAGTTATACCCTCGGAATAAAATGACGGCACGGAGGCCTGCACGCCAAGAAAAGTGAGAGAGGGAAACGACCAAACAAACCCTTCGGCTCTGGATGGATTGAATTTAGGAACTCGCCGAAAAATGGAGAAATTTGAACCATAAACAGAACAAACAAGCCTTAAAAACCTAGCTGGAATAGCTAATAAATTCGGAGGGAATTATTAAATAATTATTGAAAATTATTTAGGTTTTTTGGGTGGTGTTGAAACCGGACGAAAATTAAAAGAACAAATTCTGATGAAATCCCGCCAAAAAAATATTGACCAAAAAAAAAATCTCTCGATAGAATACAGGAAATTTGGCCAAAAAGATCTGGAAAATAACAAGACCTGGCTATCAAAAAAAATGAATTCAGCGCTCAGTTTGCGGAACCTCTTGCACCTCCGAAGAAAATGGATTCCGAAAAGAAATCACCGAAAATAGCTAAAAATTTCCCAAAGGAACCAAAAGATACTGGAAAATAACCAGACCTGCCTATCAAAAAAAAATGAATGGGATATGCAAAACCCTCGCAGCGGTCGAACGCTAAGTGCGGATATGAGGGCTCGCAGCTCGCTTTATATAGTGCTTGGCGAGACTTAGTGTGCCCGCCGTTGGTGTGGAATCTTCCCTTTTATCGGGATTACGATTTATCGATTGGCGCGCGCGCGTAAATCTTTCAAATCGAATTTAGGAACTCGCTGACCAGTAGAGAAATGCGAAACAAAAATATAAAACACGCCAAAAAAACCTAGCTGGAATAGCTAATATTCGGAGGGAATTATTAAATAATTATTGGGAATTATTTAGGTTGTTTGGGTGGTGTGGAAACGGACAAAAAAATTTTTAAAAGTAAACAAATTCTGTTGAAAACAAATCCGCCAAAAATTGATACGAAAAAATAGCTAAAAATGGCTAGGAACGATACGGAAAATTTGGCGGTACTTAATAATTATTTGAAAATTTCGCTTTAGTGTTTAGGAACCCCAAAATCTTTCGTTTAAAATTTCAGTGGGAAAAAACCCGCTAAAAGTTTCCAAAAAGTAGCTAGAAAACAAGGGGGAAATTTAGCGATATTAAAATAAATAATTATTTACAACTGTCGGTTTAGTATTTCCGAAACCCGACAAATATTTAAAAATTTCTGTGGGAAAACCCGCCAAAACTCTCTGGAGTAGCTATAAAATAGCCAAGGAATTTGGCTATAAACAGTTGTGAAATGTTTAGAATTTATTTTTAAACCTTTAAAATTTTTGTTCTCGGAAATATTTTGTTTCGAGTGGAGGGTATTTCCTCGTCGGCACTGTGTCGCCGCTCTTGCCAGTGCAGTCTGTATGTGTGCCGAATAGATTGCACCTGCTGTCTGAACAAGAGGAGAAAGAGGAGACGAGAGAACTCGAACTTAGGCGAGTCTATGTATGTAAGTATGGAAATATGTAGGTATGAAGCGGTATAGCGGAAAGCTGGCAAATATATATATATGAAGGCGGACAAGCCGGAGTTTGGCGCTCCGCTGCAAATATGTATGTATGAAGCTGTATGTATAGCAGAAAGCTGGCAAATATGTATGTATGTAGAAGAGCGGAATAAAAACTCAATATTTGTTTGTGTGTTTTTTTTGTATGTGGAATAAAATGTGTGTTTTATTTATTTCTCAAGCGAAGGGTTCAAAAAAATGGGATGGTTTATTTTATTTTTTATTAGTTGTATATTTGACACAAAATAGGTTAAGTGGCTCGATAATTTTTGGTGGGGTATAAATTTTATTTTTTGTATGTATGTATATTATGTATGTAAATTATGTATGTAAATTATGTAGGTAAATTAAATATATTTAATTTCCTGCGGATGAATTTTTAGAATTTTTAAAATATGTATTAATTTTCATGCACTTTTTGGAACTTAACTTTGTGTTTAGATATTTTATTAAAAACAGCAGTTTAGTGACGGACGTTTTTTCGTGAATATGGATGGGTGTATGTGATATATATATATGTATTTTTGACACCAGCGGATCGCAGTGGAAAACGAAGTAGGGGGCCGATATTGGCAAAGCACTTGTTGCACTTTAAAAAAATGGGAAGAACTTCACTGCGGCTGGGCGAATGCACATAATATATACACATATATCACTTTCACTTTTCACTTTTCGGATGGACGGAAAGAATTGGAAAAACAACGCCTTTGGAAAAGGAATATGGCGACCACGGACGGACTAGAATTAGAAAAGCCGTACTTATCTTTGGATTTTTCCGCTGGGGGCGCTGGTGGATCAGGAGCGATCCGGAGTCGAAGGACCATGAAATGGAGGGGGCGGATTATCAGCCGAAAGGTCCGTACGGCCGCTGGATTGTGGTCGTGGTCGCTGGAGTGGATGGGCAGGGTGCTGCCGTGATGTTGTTGTTGTTGTTGGGGCTCGGAATAAGAAGGCAGCGGGGGAAATCTTCGATTTGCACTTCACTTTTTATTGCACTTCTTGCGCTTAACAATGTTTGCTTACGATTAACTTAAATCTAGCCAGAGAAAAGCCGCGGGACCGCGGAGTGGTGAACTTGCCGTTGGCGGAAAAGAGGGAGAGCACGAGGAGAGCAAGAGGAGCGAAAGCTTTAGCGCGAGCGCTGGCCGCTCACACTGCCTAAAGTTTTGAAAAACGTCAGACAACAACAACACATCAGTTTTCAAATAAAGTTCTAGGTAGTCCCTAAGTGATTGACACTTGAAATGAACCCAGACTCTACATGCATGTGCATAATCAGCCTCTGAACATTCTGTTTCATTTAAATGACTATAAAACTCTTCACGGGGTGGGAGAGAAGTCTCATCTAGTCTTTCAACAGATTTTAAATACTCATATGGAAAAACACCATTCCTACGAAGATGTGAAAAATCTTCTCTATTAGGATACTGGGATTTTAAAACATTTAAATGATCATCATTTAAATTACTGGCCAGAGTGTCTAGACTAGAGGACATGAAACGGAAGGAGTCTAAAAATCTTATTTCTAATGTATTATTTTCTACGGGGACATATTTAGAAACTGAAATATATATTTCCTTATTCTCTGGAATTACTTTAATGGGGCCTTCAGTTTCGCCCAGCTCTTTTAAAAACAAGTGTGAATCATATTTCGAAAAATTGTGGAAGAAGACCGGAATAAAATCACTAGTTCTAAATTTGAGGTTGCATTCATTATGAGCTGCACCTCGAAATCTACCTGTGAAATGACAGTGATCTCTCACTCTGTCATTACCTAATTCTCGCTTAGAAATATGACAATTAATTGCAAAATAAAAATTTAAAAGTCTACTTGTGTCATTTTTAAAGGGACTGGTAATATCATGTGATTTGAATATAACTCGGACAAATCAGACGTTAGACTATCAATGAAAGTGCGACTCACATTCGGACCTGTATTTAAAACAAACTTATCTAAACTAGAATCAAATACACACTTTATATAGTATGTGTTCGGAGGGGGATGGCTTTAACCTGGAAGGCACTCGATAAGAAAAACACGGTAGAACTTCGGGGTATTACGCGATGTGCGTTTGAGGTCTTTATTGATGGAATCGTAAATTAGTACTGAACAGAAGAAGGCTTAAAGGTAACTTGGGGAGAGCGGACTAGGAGCTCGATGCACAAAAGTGCAGTGGAAGAGGGAGAGAGAGAGCGAGTGTACGGGATCACACTGCCTCCGGAAAATAAGCGCCCTTTTGGCGTGAACATTCTCCCCCCCCTTGCGAGGATACGCAGCAAAATTATAAGGAGTCCTTCGAGGCCCCCTTAGCGAGGATACGCTGTAGGAATATTGGAGGCCTTTGCTCGGGAAAGCGTTGGATACGCTGAGCGCTCGTGGACGTGGAGAAGTGTGTGGTGATCCTGGCCACACGACTGGCATCGGTCGTCACTGCGGCAAGATCCAGTGGAATGGTGATGGGCGAGGCAATTGACGCAGTATTTCTTCTCGATGACTGCTTGGAGCCGTTTCTCCGCGCTAAGCCGAAGAAAACGGTGGCATTTCCGAAGAGGATGGTTCCCTTGGCAGACTCGGCATGGGTAGGATAAAATACCTCGGGAACGTCTGCATTTCACATCGTCGTATGGAACCCAGTAATTGGAGGAATCGGGAGCGGTAGTCACTCGTGTGGAGAACGAGGAAATCTTTTGGATCGGAGCAGAAGCAGTATCAGGAGCAGTCGGTTCACTGGAGGAGCAGTTGCTTGGATGCAACAAAGTGTGATGCCGACCGTGACACGTGAAGCACTTGTGGGCGCTTGTGCAATTACGAATTTGATGATTGCTTGCAAAGCAATTTAAGCATAACTGCTTTTTTTTGATGTAGCCGGAACGCGCGTCAACTGACATTTGGAGAAAGCGCGGGCATAAACGTACTGGATGGTTCTCTTTGGAACATAAATCGCATCCTTTGGATATCGGAACGATCCTCGTACTGAAGGATTTCAGTATTCGTGGCGACACGTCGGAGGGTGTCGGTCCGGACGGATGGAGGCGCACCGTAGTAGGATGTATAAACTCTATGGCCTCCAGAGTTCTATGGCGATGAGTCAGGAAAGAGTCAAGTGCTAGCCACGTAGGAATGTCGGTCTTGTTCGGGATAGATTGCTCCCATAATGAGAGCGTCAGCTTTGGAAGCTTCGTGGAACACACATACACCAGGAGACAATCCCAATTCTCCGTAGGAAGGCCGGACAAATTTAGGGATGTGAGGCAGTTTTGGATCGTATTTTGCAGCTCCTTCAAGGCTGCCGAGGATTCGTGTGCAATGGATTGCAAGTTTAATAACTTTTTTAGTTGGCTGTTCACCAGCGCTCGTTTGTTTTCGTAACGCTCAGATAAGTTTTTCCAGGCTGAGCGGAAACCATCGTTGGTGAGTGGCGAATTGGAAACTACGGAATGAGCTTCACCACTAGTCTTGGCATTTAGATAGAACAACTTTTCAACAGGGGTCAGCGCAGGATTGTCTATATAGACCGCTGTGAAAAGGTCTCGGAAAGTCGGCCAGCGAATGTAATCGCCCGAGAAAACTTCTGTTTCGCACGGAGGAAGCTGACAGCCAGACGGATAGGAATTTTGGGGCGGAACGGGTTGGACTTGAGCTGTTGTAGAAGCGATCGTTTCGATCTGTTCCATGAGCTTTGCGGCACACCTTTCGTATATAAAATAGGCATACTCGTATTTTGCCTTTAGAGTAGGTAAGGTGTCCCCCGTGCCCTCTAAGCCAACTGAAATTTGCTCTGAACAAGCTTCGTACTCTTTCTCGACCTTATCCCATAGCGCTCGGACTTGGTCGAGATGGATTTGGCAAGTGTATTTGGATGGACTTGGTGCTGCTGGATTGCAGATTTTGGAATCGAAGTGACTTAGACGGTCACAGATAGAAATAAATTTATTTAAACTGGAAGCAGTCATTTTGGATATTTAAAGAACAAACTGGATTGTTTCTTTATGTTTATATTTCGGATCGAATTAACTTATATTTTCGGGACGCTGGATAAAGCGTACAACCAGTTGAAAGATCGAAAGACAACTTATATTTGGGACGCTGGATAAAGCGTTCAACCAGTTGAATGATCGAAAACAACTTATATTCGGGACGCTGGATAAAGCGTACAACCAGTTAAGAAATCGAAAATCAACTTATTTTGTTTTGGACGATTTAGTTATACGTGTCGAAGCTGGAATTGGAATTTAGGAACCAATCGGAATGTATTAGGAATTTAATTTATTTGTAGAAGCAGGATTGGAATTTAGGAACCAATCGGAATATATAAAATTAAATTTAATTTAATTTAATAACGAATTAATTGAATAATATTCTCTCTGCTGCAAAACGGATACGGTCACACTAATGCGGATATGGAAGCGCACTTGAATTCCTAACTGATTCAGTTAGTTGGAATTTTTATAAAAAATAATTTTAAAATTATTTTCTGTGCCTGGATTTATTCAGTTGACCGCTGCTGTATTTTCCGCGGTACTGTTCTTGGAGATAAGGCGTGCGTGTGAATATGTTTATGCATTAGCCGTTGCGAATGCAAAATAGCGGAGACAACGGAGGCGGAGAAAATTGCCAAAAGTCGGAGCGTCGACTTGCCGACGATTACATATGTACATATGTAATTGCAATGTTTGCCTATGTTTGCATGCAGCTGAGCCCAGGATAGAGCAAAGGAATGACAATAAATATTGTTTATTTGGATGAAGCTCCGCTCAGGATAGAGCAGGGACGAGCTGATAAATAAATGCACAAATTAAGTCGGCGTTTCTGTGCCGTGATTTTGGGGATATATTTATTTATTTACAGGAGCGGTGGACTGTATTTGTAGAATTAGAATTGTAGACTTTGTAGAATTATGTAGTTTAAAGTTTAGGAAATATTGCAACTATATTGATTTTAAGTTTAAATATTTATAAGTGTATATATTTATTTAATTTTGTTTAAAATGCTTTGGCGATCGTAGATCAGTGGAGTGGACTGTATTGCATATCGGAGAGTGTAAATATGTAAATGCAAGCGGAACACAGTGAAGGAAGAGAATTTCGGAACTAAAAGTTTCACTGTGGCTTATAGACGTACATATATTTAATTTACACTTTTGGATTTTTTGAATGTTTATTTACTATTATTATCCAGGATAGGAATATTTATAGCGTAAATTGTTGGTGCCGATTGTAGATAAGTGGACATATGTATGTAGGTGTAGAAGTGGAAATAAATGCAAGCGGATCACAGTGCACGAAGAGAAATTCGAAATTGAAAGTTTCACTGTGGCTTATGGCATATATTTAAGCACACACTTTTAGAATGTTGAATTCGCGGAAAATTAATATAAATTAATTGCGACACTAGGATTCTACAAATCGGATTCGGAATTGGAAGCTGCCGTTGTGTCGGATCAATCGGACTAGGATTTAGACACAAATCATAAAAATTAACGGCAGGGCAGCAAAGTAAAATGTTTACTTATCTTGTGCGGTGTTAAAGCCACCGGAACTGCTGGAGAGAAATTATCCGGCTCTGATGGACCAAATGTTCGGAGGGGGATGGCTTTAACCTGGAAGGCACTCGATAAGAAAAACACGGTAGAACTTCGGGGTATTACGCGATGTGCGTTTGAGGTCTTTATTGATGGAATCGTAAATTAGTACTGAACAGAAGAAGGCTTAAAGGTAACTTGGGGAGAGCGGACTAGGAGCTCGATGCACAAAAGTGCAGTGGAAGAGGGAGAGAGAGAGCGAGTGTACGGGATCACACTGCCTCCGGAAAATAAGCGCCCTTTTGGCGTGAACAGTATGCAAATGATATTGGTACATGTGTGACGCGCAGACGCGCACATATATAATATATTAGGCATAAATAAGTAATAGAAACGATTGAAGACATAAGAATGGAATTTGATTTGAATTAAATGCGCGCGCGCGCCAACGATCACGCGCGGCTGGGCACACTGACCGCGATAGGTCGGGCACACTAATGCGGCCAAATGCGGACACCGATGCGGGCACACTAGCCCCGCCGAACCGCTATATAAGGCGCACCCCAGCACTACGGAGCTCATTCAGTTTCGGCCGGCGATCGGCGAAGGTTCACCTAACCGGGACCAGCGGAAAGGACTAGCAGCCAAGGATCAGCGGTAAGGAGTGCAGCAGAACCATAGGAGACGGGTAAACGGCGTGGTAACTAACTAATCACAGTAGCCTTTGCGTATTACGTCTCGTATTTAGTAGACCTTACCGGCCTCTAAACTCTTCCCATATATAGTAGACCAGACCGGCCTCTAAACTCTTCTCATTAATTAGTAGACCAGACCGGCCTCTAAACTCTTCTCGATATATAGTAGACCAGAACGGCCTCTAAACTCTTCTCATATATAGTAGACCTTACCGGCCTCTAAACTCTTCTCATCAATTAGTAGACCTTATCGGCCTCTAAACTCTTCTCGATATATAGTAGACCAGAACGGCCTCTAAACTCTTCTCATATATAGTAGACCTTACCGGCCTCTAAACTCTTCTCATATATAGTAGACCTTACCGGCCTCTAATTTCTTCTCATATATAGTAGACCTGACCGGCCTCTAAACTCTTCTCATCAATTAGTAGACCTTATCGGCCTCTAAACTCTTCTCATCACTTAGTAGACCTGACCGGCCTCTAAACTCTTTTCATATATAGTAGACCTGACCGGCCTCTAAACCCTTCTCACCAATTAGTAGACCAGATCGGCCTCTAAACTCTTCTCACTAATTAGTAGACCAGACCGGCCTCTAAACTCAACTCTTCTCATATTTAGTAGACCAGAACGGCCTCTAAACACTCTTCCCAGTTCTTAGGACCTCAGAACGAGCCGATGGAAGGGTCGCATTCGTCACTAGAGCACGACGTTACCAGGCGACGAGAAATGAAACTATCAGTAATCTGTACCCATTAAGTCAATAAACAGAAAGATAATTTGTACCGAATTAGCTAGCGTTCTACTCTGGGACCGGGTCGGAATCTCTTTCAGCAACCACACCTGAACCAAATATAAATTCCTGAGACGAATCCTGGCCATCCCTGAGCCACCCGAGCAATGACAAATCGTCACACATGTGTATTAATAGTTTCTGTCTTATCACTTACTATTACTGATGACGGCTCCAGTATACATTCAAAGTCAGCATAGACTATGAATGGTACCTCCAGTTGACGTTGATAATTGTTGAACTCCAGCGTTGATGCATCACGATGTGGTGCTTCCGTCACTATATTGCTGCATAGTCGAACATGTTCCTCAGCCCTTTGGTCGCTCGTCGAAAGCACAAAAAACTATTACAGAAAAGTCGTGCAATTCTTTCCTGTCCCATTTGTGCTGAGAGTAATCTATAAATAAAAATAAAAAAATTGAATTAGTACATTTGAATTTATTTATTTATATATTTTTATACCATGTACCGTAGGTACAAAGGTATATTAATTTTGTGCAAATGTATGTAACAGGCAGAAGGAAGCATTTCCGACCCCATAAAGTATATATATTCTTGATCAGCATCAACAGCCAAGTCGATATAGCCATGTCTGTCTGTCCGTCTGTCCGTCTGTATGAACGCCTAGATCTCAGCAACTATAAAAGCTAGAGCCACCCAAATTCGGTATGTAGGTCGGAATGTTTTGCACGCAGATCAAGTTTGTTTCAGATTTAAAAATTTCCCCCCCACTCCCCCGCAAATCAATAAAAACGTTTTGCAGCCACAAATATTACCATAGATCTTTTTTTTTGCATAGGCATGCATATGTAGAACACGTATCAATACCGAAAATCTGGTAAAGATCGGGTGAAAAACACAAAAGTTATTTACTTATCAGTGTGCTATCTATTTGGCAGCTAGCAACAGGTGCATCCCAAAAAACAACAACGAAACTGATGAGCGCAAGAAACTAACTCCCGTGCGCAAAAAAGAGAGAGGGGTTATCTCTTTCACTGTCTTGCACACGCAAGTGCATGAGATGGTGGTGGTTTTGCAAAGAGCGAGTTTGTTTACATTTCTCTAATAGGCAAAAGTCGCGATCAGCTGACTATAACAGTCGTTCACGAACGACTGTAGCTTTCTTACTTGTTTTAATTTATTAATTTATTTATTTTATTATTTTATTTTTTTTTTTGCTTTTAGTTTCTTTTGTTTTTTATTTTTATTTTATTTTTTCTCATACTTACTTTGACATGGACTTTATCCACACAAAATGTCCGTTGGCATTGGCAGTTGCTCCATCAACATATAATAAATTTATGTGGAATTCCCTTTTCACAGCTTCCCAATAAAGTGGTCCAAATACTTTATTATCCTCCTCACAATAGCCGAACACATTTAAACTTATGTGTTGGTTTTGATCTGTGAATTTATAAATTTCACTTAACTCCAATCCAATCCCGTGAAATCAAATTGTATTAAGCCTTGAATATCAATAACTTCATCGGCTATATTCACTCCATATGAGGTGCATCGCTGTGGCTTTTTGCTTTTTGAAAAGTGGGATAGTATAGCCCACTTGATGCAGTATTCATCATCATTTTGCACATTTATTACTGCATTTTTATTTTGCAGTTTCTTGGGGAGTACAAAATGACTCGAGCCTTTTAATGGATCACATTTCAACATATTTAATTCCACTCTGATGATGCGAGTTAGCGTCCATCCGCTATCCCTTTCCTGGAACTCGCTCATTTTTGCCTCAATTTCTTGTTTGTGGAAATCAAAATATGCTGTGAAATTGGAAGCAGCTGTTATGAAAGTCATTTTTGTCTGAAATGACTTTATTTCCACACGTATGAAATCCTCCTTCACTAACATATACTCTCCAAACAATTCAAAATTGATTTTTGAGCAGTGGTAGGAAGTCATCACTCTTTTAATGTGGGGAACCAGTGCTGTGCCCGCTTCATTCAGGAATTCAGTGGGATTCCTAACAGCAGGCCCTTCATTAACAAACATGTATTGAAGGATGCGACCCTTAAATCCATCAAAAATCTGCTTCACACAACCATCAAAAGGTTGTATAGCACGCGATTTATGATCTTCGGAGCGGATATGGGAATGCCATTTCTTCCCTGCAGGGAGACATATTTGGCAGGTATGAGAAAAAATGTTACCATTGTTCAAGTTGTTTGAGGTTGAAGAGGAGGTGGAGGCGTTGAAGTTCATGTTGTTGTTCATGTTGTTCATGTTGTCGAAGGTTGAGGTGGATGATGAGGTGGCGGAGTTGATGATGTTTATGGAGCTGATGGAGTTGGTGATGTTGATGGAGCTGATGGCGCTGGTGCTGGTGCTGGATCTGATGCTGGAGCGGTAGTTTGTTTTTTGTTTTTTATTTTTTTATTCGAGTTTTTGTTGCTAAATGTTTTTGTTGTTGTTAATTTTTATTGTTGTCACACACACAAAAATAGTTTTTATTTAAACTATTTTTATTCACTTGTTCACCGCAATATGTTTATTGATGATTTTTTATTGTTTTTAAAAATGTTTTCGTTGTTAATATTTTTGTTTTCACACAACAAATTGTTTTTATTTAAACAATTTCGTTTTATTTACTTTTTGTTTTTATTTAAACAATTTCGTTCACTTTAACTTTTACTTAAAATGTTCTCAACGGATGAAGACTAAGACCGGCGTGATGGCTTCGAGTATAAACTGAAATGAATCCCGAGGCTGAAGGATTCAGAGTTTAGAGCCTATAGTTTGCTCCATTTTGACCTGGATTTTGCTGGTCATGTGCATGGATACGGAATTGGTCATATTATCATGGGTGGTGGATCGAAGAGGGTTCGAAATTGTTGACATGTTTTTTGGGATGAAGTAGAAGGGACAATTTTGTGAGCGGCGCCTCATACATAAGTACCTGAACACCTGCAACCTTTAAGGGAAAATGCAAGTGTTTTTGCTTTCTTTCGAATGCAAGCATGCAGTCTATGGACTGTCCCTTCCTTTAAGGGGGGTAACGCACCGAGAAACGCAAAAAAGGCCTTTTTTGTAAAATTTTTTCCTGGGAACCTATAAAAGTAATCAAACCAATTTTTTTTTTAATGATAGGCACACATTTCAACTAATATTTTAAAACTTTTTTATTGAAAAATATTAAATACACTGCGAGATATTCTTTGTTCCGCAACGTCCTGAAAATCGAAGGACCTCCGCGGTGGCCACTCCTGCTTCATCTGTATTTATCCAAATCAAAAAAAAAAACAAAAAGATTATTAATCTGTAGATCCTCTTCTAGTCTACTACGTAGGATTTTTTGAAAATATTGATTTTTGGCGAAATGGCGGCCGTTTGAACTCAAAATTGCGATTTTTAAGGGAAAAAAAACGTTTATTTTCTTAATAAAAAAAAAACTAAAAATCTTAAAAAAAAATCCTACGTAGTAGACTAGATAATTATGTATTGAATAGCCACAGAAAATTTCAAGTCAATCGGTTTATTAGTTTTCGAGGTATCGTGGCCACCGATTTCAAAAACATGGTTTCGAGAAAAACGCGTTTGAAAATTTGTCAATGGGTAAGCGCACGTGTAACGAAGGCATACATTGTCGGCCATAACTTCGTCATTTTTTCGAATTTCGACTTGAAACTTGGACCAGACATTCTTAATATATCAAACTGAAAGAAAATAAAAAAAAATAAAAATCAAAAATTTTGAAATTCCTCGGTGCGTTACCCCCCTTAAGAGTTCAGGAAATGCAGGTAAGTGTGTCCTTTCGGATACACACAAGTAGTTTTGGGATAACTGGTGAGCCCGTCCTTTCGTGCACACACAAGTGACCTTTTCACCCCTTCCTCTTCATTCCACGGGGCCGACCTTTCGTGCACACACAAGTGACCTTTTCATCCCTTCCTCTTCATGGCATTGTGTGTGCACAGGCTTTGTTGACCTGATCGCACGTGATGGAGGTGCGTGCACAGGTGCTACCCTCCATCCCTTTTTGGGTCTGATTCGATCGTGGGAAGGTGTCCTTTCGGACACACACAAGTAGTTTTGGGATAGCTGGTGAGCCTGTTGTTTCGTGCACACACAAGTGACCTTTTCACCCCTTCCTCTTCATTGCATGAGGCCGACCTTTCGTGTACACACAAGTGACCTTTTCATCCCTTCCTCTTCATGCAATTGTGTGTGCACAGGCTTTGTTGACCTGATCGCACGGATTCGATCGTGGGAAAAACGCGGATTAAACGCGTTTCGATATCGCTCGATCGCATTCGCACTCGTTGTCGTATCGAGTGCGCCTTCGTGGCGGTACAGCTTCCACTTTTTATTACCCTACCCTTTTAAGGGGGTGACATGTGTCAGATGATCATTTTTTTATCTAATTAATGACCCTATCAATTAACGGCATATCAAAGGTGGCTCAGATGTCAGGTTTTCTATCTACTGGTGTTGTAAGACTCCAGGACTGAGTCTGTATTGCCTACAATTTTGTTCCTGATAACGTTAAGAATTCCGTAATATCTGGGTGATCCTATTGTTGATGAATATATTTCTAATATTCTCTCTAGGCTTTTTCTCCATGAGCTAATTTCTCCTGCTTGAAATGAAAATTCCCTTAAAGACTTTACTATATCTGGGACTCAGTCGAATTCACTCATATTACCATTGTTTATATTGACTGTCTGATCAATGTGGTGCAGTTTCTGAGTTTAATTTTTGGCTCAAAATTCTCTCTACTATTTCCTCAATTTGTGTCTGCATATTTGCTACATTAAGGGCTTGGTTTACTTCTGGGCCTTTGTTATTATTAAGTAGGGCAGGCCTAATTAGGTTGTTTGGGTTTGCCATGATTAAATATTATCTTTTGTATTGTTTTCTAACAAATTTTCCTGAAAGTATTTCTCGTATAGATTTTTTATGTTTTCAGAATAAAAAAAAATTTATATATTCAAGGTATATAGATTTTGTATGTTTTTCAAATATTTTTTCTGTGTAATTTTGTTAAAACTTATTTTATATTTTCAAGGTATTTTTCATATAGATTTTGTATGTTTTTCAAATATTATTTTTTTTTTTTGTGTAATTTTGTTAATAAACTAATTAAAAACTTCATGGCGCCCCCGGGTGGACATATCAATTTTTTGTGACTTGTAGAAATATGGGCCTGCTAATGGTAGGTTCTTCGGGATCTTCCAATCACTGCCGTTCACCGACTGATCAGGATGGTAACCGGAGATCGATTTTAAGATCCAGAAATCAACCGAGAACTCACTACCATTCATTCGCGACTTCACCACTGTGTGTACCTTTTTCTTGACTTGAGAATTGGACTCGCCAATACCAAGTAAGTTGATACACGACTTCTCTCTACGAATCTTTAAGCGGCTCGCCAGTTCTTCTGTTATAAAATTCGTTTGAGACCCAGAGTCCAGCAGAGCTCGGGCTAAAACGTATTCTTCGTTTTTCGTACGGACGCTTACGATTGACGTAGCCAAAATCACCCTGTCCAAGGACGTAGCATGCATAACATGTGACGTGGAAGGCTGATCTTGGTTAAAAGGAGGAGACATAGTCTCTGGCGGGGGTGGCAACGCTAAACTGTTCTCAGGCATTGTATATCTATGAAGTAGAATATGGTGTGAGCGGTCACAAGCTCGACACTTTTTGCCTTTGCATTTCGAAACAGTATGGCCTTTTCGCAGACAATTAATACATAAGGAGGCAGACTTAACAAACTCGAACCTTTGCATTACAGAGAGACGCCCAAACGGGCTACAATTCTGTAGCAAACGATTTGCTGGATGTCATCGAGGGATTCTCGTCACACCTCAAACTGCTTAGAGTGTTCGCTTATATGTTCCGCTTTATAAGAAAATGCAAAGACAAGAGTATAGTTTTCGAAAAAACTCTGTCACTGAATGTAATGAAGCGTTTCATAAGATTGTCTAAGTAGTACAAAAGCACGAGTATCAAGTAGAAATTGAAAAAGTTCGTAAAGGCTCCAAGGTCGGCCCAAGTCTTCAGCGATTGAACCCATTCATCCATGAGGATACGGGCACTTGGTGCAACTTTTCGTTGTTGCGAGTTGGGGGGCGACTAGCTAACTCTCCTATATCATATGATGCCAAGTTTCCCTTGCTGTTGACGAAACGCTCGCAATTTGTGCGCAGCTACGTCCGGCATTTGCACCATTCAAATTTTCATGTCGGCCCTCGAGCACTTGTGAGCATCCTACGACAGCGTATTTGGACCGTGAACGCTCAGGAACTCTGCAGTCAGACAGTTCGATCATGTGTGCGCTGCTTTAAATGCAAGCCTCGACTGATGACACAAATTATGGGAAATCTACCCGCAGATAGACTCCGTGCTCTCCGCCCGTTTGCGATATGTGGCGTTGATTTTTGTGGCCCTGTCTATACGACATTAAAAATTCGAGGAAGGCCCCCGTATAAGTCCTACATTGCCTTATTTTTTTGTTTTGCGTCCAAGGCGGTTCACTTAGAGGTTGTCTCCGATCTAAGTACTGATTCTTTTTTATTGGCTTTTCAAAGATTTATTGGTCGACGAGGATGTCCGCAGACGGTGCATTGCGACAACGCGACGAACTTCGTCGGAGCGAGTCGCCACTTCCTGGCTCTTCGCGATCGGATCGAGGAGCAGGCGGACGCAATTCGCGAGTTCGCATCAAAAAGCGGATGCGAATTTGCGTTCACACCCCCTCGGGCTCCGCACATGGGCGGAGTATGGGAGGCAGGTGTGAAAACTGCAAAGCACCTACTCCTACGAGCGGTGGGCAGCGCACTCCTCAACGCCGAAGAGCTGGGAACAGTCCTCGTCGGGATCGAGGCCGCAATGAACTCGCGGCCCCTCGGAGCGCTCAGCCAGGACCCAAGCGACGGAGAGGCGCTGACACCCGGGCACCTGCTGACAGGCGGGCCGCTCATCGCAGCACCAGCACTCCGGACCCCGGACCAGGCGGGTCTTAGTTGCTTGTGGCGATGGCGGCCTGTCTCGTCAGCCAGGCAAACGTTCTGGCGGCGATGGTCCCGGGAATATGTCCTGGGCCTTCAAGTTCGGGGCAAGTGGCACGAGGAGAAGGCCAACGTCGAGGAGGGCCAACTCGTCGTCGTGGCAGAGGACAACCTGCTGCCTCAACAGTGGCTCCTGGGAAGGATAGTCGCAACGCACGCAGGAGAGGACGGCAAGGTCAGGGTCGTCGACCTTAGGAGGAGCGATGGAGCGATCTTCCGGAGGGCGATCCACAAGCTGGCGCCCCTGCCGATTTGTTGAAGCCGTGGAGGCGTTCAACGGGGCCGGTGTTGGCTGATTTCATATCGTCGGTCATTGTTTATTGTTTTTTCTTGATGGTTGGCATATGAAGAAGGAAAAAACTTGAAGTCTAGTGTAAGTTAGTTTAGGGCGAAGGCGGGAGCATAATAAAGCTCTCTCTCGCTCTTTGCGAATTCGCCCCGCCTTCGCCAACCTCTGTTAAGCTAGGCCTAAGAACATATATGTTATGTCGCCGATTAAACTTAATTATTCTTGCCACCAAAGTTTCGGTTAATATTTTTCAATAAACTAATTAAAAACTTCAAACACTGTCCAGAGGTCCTGGGCAGTCAGCTGGGCAACTTTTCTTTTCTTGTGGTAAATGTTTTTGTGGTGGTGGCTTAATAATTTTCTTATCGCATAATGATTTTATCACGGAGTGCGTACTGCCTTCTGGGCTTTCCTTTTGGAGACTTTTTTTTTTTTTGCTTTGCTTTTATTTATTGAATCTTCTCATTTACGAGACTAACAATAAGTGTATCAAATCTTATACTATAACCTAACTAGGAGTCATGTAGACTGAGATAGTGGCCCTGACAAATTATGGCTGGGTTGGAAGGTCTGTACGTTGCAGGCGGGTTCGAGTGGAGACCCGAGTCAAGACCCTTGCTAGAGGATTTGGGTGGATAGAGAGTTTTTCATTGTAGGACGCTTTTTGCTTGTCTATTTCATCTTTTACTGCGAGAATGCAGAGGTCCCTGTGGATGTTTTGGTTACGAATATACCATGGTGCCCCAGTGATAGTTCGCAGGATTTTTGATTGGGCTCGCTGTATGATGTCTATGTTGGTTCTGCTCGCGTTCCCCCACAGCTGGGAGCCATACGTCCAGATTGGCTTAAGAGTGGCGTTGTACAGCAGGACCTTGTAGTCAAGACATAAGGGCGATCGTGAGTTTATAATCCAGTGGAGGCTGCTGGCTTTCAGTTTTAGGTGCAGTTTCTTGCATTCGATATGTCTACGCCATGTTAGACGTCTGTCGAGGTGGATGCCGAGATACGTTACTTCATTAACTTGGGGGATCTGCGTGCTATTCATACAGAGCGGAGGGCAAGTTTGTCTGTTAAGGGTAAACGTTATGTGCTTACACTTCTGTTCGTTTATTCTAATACGCCAGTCAGATAGCCACTTCTCGACTACCACGAGGTGGTTGGCGAGTTGGGTTGTTGCACGGACTGGGCATCTGGAGCGGCTAAGGATCGCAGTGTCGTCGGCGAAGGTGGATGTTGTTAGTCGATCACTCGTGGGAATATCTGCTGTGTAAAGGACGAATAAAGTTGGCCCAAGTGCGCTACCTTGTGGGACCCCTAGTGGGGGAACCATTAGTCGAATAGACGAACACATTTTTTGATTTCGCTCTCCTTTTTGTGCGATCATTAGTAGCGATCTGGTTTTCTCTGTAGCTCTAGTCGGCATTATTCTCTTTCTATGTGCAGACTTGCGTGGCTGTGCGACGGATGCAGGTAATACATTTTTAGGATACAAAAAAAATCACTTCGTCGATACGACGAAGTTTACCCACAAGCGGGTGAAAATTAACGGTCTAACCGTAATGTTACGATGGACAATTTGTTCACTTGAATACCATTGCCAACGCCCTTTTGAAAGAGCCATATAAATTAACTATTGTTGAAACTCTGCGCTCAAATAAAAAATTCCATTACAAATGCGAAACAATGCTAATCGTATAGTGGGTACATCGGCATTTTGCTACAACAAAGAACTGACTCTATTATCATATAAGCCAAAGCGCAACAAAATTATATATTTACTTTCTTTTTGTTCTGAAGAAGGAACAATAAAATGAGTCTAATGGCAAACCATCAATGGTAGAATTTTATAACTCCACAAAAGCAGGCGTCAACCTTTGACCAAATGTGTTCAACTATGTCAACTTCTCGAAAGACTAATCCGGTGGCCCATGTGTCTTTTTTATGGCATTCTTAATATGGCCATTAATAATAGCTATATCATATATTGTCATAATATGATCCTAGCTAAAGAAAAACCTTTATCTCAAAAAAATTTTTGGTTAATCAATATACAATGACCTAACAAAAAATATGTTTAAAAAACGAGCCACAATTACCTTCCTAGTCTTCCTAGTCAATTAAGATCTGAATCAGTATTAGAAAATCATAGAGTTGATGAAAATGATAAAAAAAGAAAGATTTGTAAGGTATGCCACTACACAAAACGTCGTATGACGAAAAGTATTTGCAACTCTTGCAAAAAAAACATCTGTGGCGAACACAAGATTGAGGTGTGCACAGCGTGTGTAACACTTCTTCCAAAATAAACAAAGTTTATATTTTTATAATAAGATAAACATACATTTAACAAAAAATACAAAAAACATTGAAATATTGAATTAAAAAATATATTTTATGTTCCTCAAAACCAATGATCTCGAAAATGAAGTGAAATTTTGTTTATGTTTTTATTATTAAAAAAACATCTTAAATAAAGAAAAAATTGTTGTTGTTTTTAAATTATTCTTTTCAGAAAACTTCAAAATGTATATAACAGTTTATTTCAGAAGAAAAAAGTTGTTCGTGTTAAAGTTATAGAAGTCTGTGTTCGTCTATTGGACAAACCCTTCTAGGGTTAAAAATATTTTATATTTTCAGGGTATTTTTCATATAGGTTTTGTATGTTTTCGGGATAAAAATTCTTTTATATTTTCACAATATTTTCCGTATAGGCTTTGTATATTCTCGATTATTTTTTCCTCAGTAATTTTTGTTAGAAATTTTGTATTTTCACAGTATTTTTCGTATAGGTTTTTTCTTTTAATTTTTACACTTAATTAACTTATAGTATAAAATACATCCTGGACCGGTTATTTGGTATTCTTCCTTTTTGCTTCTGGGGCTACTGGGGTACCTTCGTAACACTCCCGTTCAGTCGTCTGCGGCGATAGCCTCCAGACCGATGTAAGCGAGTCCTTTTTTGCAGGATCCGTTCGCGGTGATCTTGGCAGCCAATTGGGTGCTCTTACAGGTTTGTTGTTTTTATTTTTTAGAGTTCGCGAACCGGGGCAGCCTATGGGGTGCTCTTATAGGTTTTGTATTCTTTTGCGATTTCGTGTAGCGTAGCCGGGGCAGCCTATGGGGTGCACTTAAATATTTTTTGTTACGACGAAGGATTTTTTTGCGGCAGGATCCTTTTAAAGTTAGGCGCCAGTTAAATAAAGATATTTTATTTAGTTATTAAAATTTTTTTATTTGGACCAAAGGTCCGTATTTATTAGTAAAAAAATTGGAACTAAAATTAATTTACTTAAGTTTGGTGATATTTATACCCCCAGCTCCGTCGCTGCCTCTGCCTGCGTCGGTGCTAACTCCGTTGCTGCCTCAGCCTGCGTCGGTGCCGTTGGCTCCCGTCAGCGTTCCCACGGGAAGCGCTCCAGACGCTGAGCTTTGCATTTCTTGGTTATTGCAGGTGCATGGTCGGATGCGCGTGCAAGCTTTCGCAACTTGTTGCTATGATTTCTTTTGATGTTAACTTGTATTTAAGGGGGTCTTCCACTTAAAATTTTTTTTATTTTCGATTAAAAAAAAAATTTTTTTTTAAATACTAGAGGATCTGAGGAATACACCATATAAAGGGTTTTGTAAAATTCGCATTCTTTCATGGGTAAACGAAGCCCGAAAGATTGCCATCTCCATACGTTGCGACCATTTTTCCTATCTTTAAACGCGTTTTCCCGAATATCACCTTTTTTAAACTTTCTGGTATAATTTCTACCAGTAATTTTTATCGAATCGAATTTTTCCCCACTTCTTTATTAAACAATTCTCTATGCTTCTCCGAGTACGATTTTTTTTTTTAATTTTTTTTTTAATTTGTACAATCTCCAACAGGTGAAAACACGTGGTTAAAATTGCACTTTTTCCAAAAAAAGTATATTAAAAAAAATTTTTAATTAAAAAAAAATCGTACTCGGAGAAGCATAGAAAACGTAAAACTGAATATATAAAAAAATATATTTTTTTCAATTCGGGTAAGTTGAAGGGTAGTTATGATACCAGAAAAATGACCCTAAAATTTTGATGACCCCACTTTGACCCTATATAATTCACGAATGACCTGTTGTACACCCTTAGAATTTAGTATTAAGATTAAAATTGTATAAAAGTAATAAAAAAAGAATTATGTCATTATCTTGTACAGTTTTCTCACAATTAATTTTGAAAATAGGCCTAAATTTCGGCCTTGTAAGTAGAAGACCCCCTTAAATCTTAAGACAATTCAACATGTAACAAAATTATAACAAGAACAGAAAACACGAATTGGGTCGTGCAACTCGAAGTTTGTCTTACAAAAATCAAGAGCAATCGGACGAAAGTGACGAGAAGGTCTAACAGGATCTGAGAAATACAATTGACTTAGAAAATAGGACGAACAAATATGACCATTAATTAATTTAAATAGAAACATCCCTCGGTGGCAGGTCCGACGATCCTTCAGAGTGGGCAGGCTAAGAAGACGCAGCCTGTCGATGTAAGATGGGAGGCGGCGATGTGTGTCAAAGTGCAATTCCCGAAGAGCGAACAAAAGGAATTGTTTCTGAACCGATTCAATAAGGTCTTGATACTTCGCATATTGAGGTGACCATACACACGAACAGTATTCGAGAATAGGACGAACAAGAGAGACATAAAGAAGTTTTGTGGTGTAAGGATCGTCAAACTCCTTAGGCCAACGCTTGACAAAGGCAAAAACACCTTTAGCTTTCCCAACAAATTGTTCAAATTGTGGGTAAAAAGAACTCCAAAATCGGTAACAGAATGTATGCGCTCAAGATCACTTATCCCAAAAGAATATCTTGCAGAGAATCAGTTTTTAAGAAAAAATTACATCACTTTACATTTAGAGTTGTTAAGAAACAGTAAATTGTTAATGCACCAGGACTGCACGTTGTTTAGGTCAGATTATAAAAGCATATAAGAGTCAGAGTTTGACATTGGCAAGTATAGTTTGACGTCATCAGCGAACATCATAACTTGGGAATTAAGAACGACCTAATTAAGAACTGCCTAATGCAAGTCGTTTATAAAAATGGCAAACAGAAGTGGCCCAAGGCGACTCCCTTGCGGAACACCCGAAGTTACGCGGACGCAATCTGAAAAAGAACCCTTGAAGGCTACTCTTTGAGTTCGGTTGGATAAGTAGGTGGCGATCCAATTAGTCAACAAGACAGGGTATAAGTTTTTCAGCAGCAGCTGGTGATTTACACAATCAAAGGCTTTACTGAAGTCCGTAAAGACAACGTCAGTTTGGGTGTTATTTTTAAACGCGTTTCTAATAACAGTACTAAACTCCAGAAGGTTTGTGAAAGTTGACCTGTGTTTCATGAAGCCATGATAGTAGGGGGACATTATAGAGCGACATTGGTGCTGAAGTTGAGCAGTAATTAGCGATTCGAAAAGCTTAGGAATCGCACTAAGTTTTGCAATCCCTCTATAGTTTTCAATATTGGACTTGCTACCCTTTTTGTGAAGGGGAATTATAAATTCTTTCCAACTTTCGGGAAAAAATTAAAGCTGAAGGGATATCTTAAGTCAAACTGATAGATGTATAAGTAGTCCGGAAACATTTTGCGAATAAGTTCGTGATATCGTGCTCGTTCGAGGCGGACTTTTATGGAGGTGAAGACAGAACGGATAATAAATAAATAAATGTTGGGGGGAGATCTCCCTACAGAGACTTAAGGCACTGCGACCGAGTGGTCTTTTGTGCCTATGTTGCTCCCTAATGAGACAAGAGTTGCTCAGCCTCCCTTATGAAGGCTAGCAGGTCTCTGGTCGAGGCTTGCCTGATCTGCGAAGCTGTCAAGAGCTCGCTATGCAGGTGCCTCCTTCTGGACCAAATAATGGCTGGACACTCACAAAGAATGTGTTTGGTCGTCTCGTCGTCTTCTTTACAGAGCCTGCACTCCGGATCCGAGGACAGACGCATCTTGTGAAGATGGTAGTTCAAGACACGGTGAGGTAGGCTACCAATAGTCTTAGGTCCATCCTGGAACATCCATTACTGTTCCTGCCCAAAAGTGGATGTATCAGCTCTTTAGCTTGACGACATCCTGAGCTGGATATCCAATGCCTGGACTTAGCTCCTTTGACCCATCTTCCAACCATATCGTTGGCTGCGGCCCACCCTAAGCCACAGAAAGGCTCCGGACCGTGTAAAGGAGTCGCTGAGCCGGCTCTTGCCAGCTCATCAGCGTTTTCGTTGCCGGGAATTCCGGCATGACCGGGAACCCAACACAAAGTTACCCTGTTCTCAGTGGAGAGTTGCTGGAGGCTGGTCCAGCAGTCTGCGACTAGTTTGGAGCTTATCCTCCAAGAGGAAAGCGCTTTGATCGCCGCTTGGTTATCCGAATAGATATTTATTGTAGCTCCTCTCATTCTTTTGGCAAGGATGAGTTTGGAGCAGGCCTCAATGGCATGAATCTCTGATTGAAAAACAACTGGGCCATTTACCTAGTGGAATCGAGACTCTGGTGTTAGGTCCAAAGATCCCCGAACCCGCCCCTTGCTTAGTTTTGGACCCATCAGTGAACCACTGCAGGCTGCCGGGGTCACAGCAAGGGTTGCCATTATCCCATGCCCTACGGTCTGGGATGAGAGTCCTAAATTTCGCCCCGAAGTAGAGTCTCGTGGTCATGAGATCTGTTTGGCTGCAGATCTCTAAGCCAGAAACATTTTTTAAAATCCGAACATGACCAGCATCATCTGTCAGTAACCCAGATGTGAGCTTGATTCTAAGAAGGCTTCTAGCGGCTCCTTCTTGTATGTGAATGTGTAGCGGAGTTAATCCAATGATTTTCCTCCATCGCCACAGTTGGGCATGTGCGTAGAGCTCCGGATAGATGCACACACTAGCCGCTGCAACTTGCTACACTTCTGAATGGCCGAGACCTGCTGTACATTGGGCCACCACACCAGAGCAGCATAGGTCAAAAGGTAATAAATCAACTATCATGCAGTAACAAATAAATAATAAATAATACAAACTGAATATAAATAATAATAACTAAACTTAAATAAATAATAAATAATACGAACTGTATATAAATAATAAAAACTAAACTAAATAAATAATAAACAACTCAGACTGTAAATAAATAATAACTAAACTAAGTAAATAATAAATAATACAACCTGTAAATACATAACCACTAAACTAAACAAATAATAAATAATAACAACTGTAAATAACTAATAACCCGGACCCATAAACAACCACCCAGCGATAAAGACATTCAAATTCAAATACGGTGCGCGCGCCCGCCCCAACGAACAAGGGCTCTGGCCACACTAAGTCGGGCAAAATCCCAGACATCTGCCACACTAATTCGGGCAAATCCACGGCCCGTGCAGGCACACTAAAACCGGCCAAGCGCTATATAAAGCCGGCCGCTGGCCTCAGAGCTATCATTCGGTGGTCGGAGTCGACCAAGGTGGAAGTCACCAGCGCGCAACAAGCAAGCAGCAACTCAGGAATTGGAAGCAGCGGTAACAAGGAGTAAGACTTTAACCACACCAGGTATCGGTTGACGGCTTCGTCCTATTCCTCCATACTAAGTCTATTTCGCCATACTAAGTCTTGTGCTGACGGTTTCGTCCTATTTCAACACTAAGTCTTTCGCTGACGGTTTCGTCCTGCAGACGGTTTCGTCCTATTTCTCTTACGCCTCGCTGACGGTTTCGTCCTATTTCTCTTACGCCTCGCTGACGGTTTCGTCCTGCAGACGTTTTCGTCCTATTTCTCGCATACCTCGCTGACGGTTTCGTCCTGCAGACGGTTTCGTCCTATTTCTCGCATACCTCGCTGACGGTTTCGTCCTGCAGACGGTTTCGTCCTATTTCTCACAACTCGCTGACGGTTTCGTCCTGCAGACGGCTTCGTCCTATTTCTCATACATCGCTGACGGCTTCGTCCTATTTCTCACAACTCGCTGACGGTTTCGTCCTGCAGACGGCTTCGTCCTATTTCTCATACACCGCTGACGGCTTCGTCCTATTTCTCACAACTCGCTGACGGTTTCGTCCTGCAGACGGCTTCGTCCTATTTCTCATACACCGCTGACGGCTTCGTCCTATTTCTCACAACTCGCTGACGGTTTCGTCCTATTTCTCACACATCGCTGACGGCTTCGTCCTATTTCTCACAACTCGCTGACGGCTTCGTCCTATTTCTCATACATCGCTGACGGCTTCGTCCTATTTCTCACAACTCGCTGACGGTTTCGTCCTGCAGACGGCTTCGTCCTATTTCTCATACACCGCTGACGGCTTCGTCCTATTTCTCACAACTCGCTGACGGTTTCGTCCTGCAGACGGTTTCGTCCTATTTCTCACACATCGCTGACGGCTTTGTCCTATTTCTCACAACTCGCTGACGGTTTCGTCCTGCTGACGGTTCCGTCCCATTTCTCCAATATCTCGCTGACGGTTTCGTCCTGCAGACGGCTTCGTCCCATTTCTCATACATCGCTGACGGCTTCGTCCTATTTCTCACAACTCGCTGACGGTTTCGTCCTGCTGACGGTTCCGTCCCATTTCTCCAATATCTCGCTGACGGTTTCGTCCTGCTGACGGTTTCGTCCTGCTGACGGTTTCGTCCTACTCTTGCTCACCACTAAGTATCTCGCTGACGGTTCCGTCCGACTCCATTAATACTACGTATCCTTAATTGATCAACACTACATATTTCCGAGGACAAGGGGGCGCGTCGCTGGATCCCCAATCATCCCACCCGGACGGCAGGAAGCAACACCCACGGATCCCGGACACGAGGCACCTTCCCGCAGGACACGGACGCTCGTCGATAGTCGCCGGACCGATCAACACCCCGTCTCCGGAAACAGTTACTCTGTCAAGAAGATTAATAAACTTAGTATATTTTAAGCCTAGTTGAGGTTAAAACCAGCGTTATTACTGGGACTCGGGTCGGAATTTTCCCCTTCTAGCACCACTTTCCTGAATCAAATAAATGTCCTGGATGATCCTGGCCAGCCCTGACCTACCCGAGGCTTGACTGAACGTCACAGGTGGCGCCCGAACAGATTAAGTGGTGTTTAGAAGGAGCCGACGCCGAACTGATAGAGTACGCAAGTGAATTTGGATTGGATCCATCAGGAAAGAACGAGGAATTACGGAAAACATTGGCCGCTTTCTCGAAAAGGACGAACCACGCAGAAACAGTAAGAAAGAAACTGACACTGCTGGCAGAAAAATACAGGAGGGAGAAAAGCCCTGCTAGAATACCAGAGATCATTGTAACGGAGGAAAAAACAAGGATGGACAACGAAATAGAAACAAAGATGGAAGGAAAGAAGGAGACAGGGATTATCGACAGGGTACGAAACTGGGACATCAGGTACCAGGGAACATCCAACCCACTAGAATTCCTAGAAAAAATGGAGCAATGGGCAAATGGATACGGACTCCATCTCGATCAGCTGGTCCAGACAATGCCATTCATACTGGAAGGGATCGCAATAGATTGGTGGAACACGACACCAACAAGGATCACATCATGGGCACAAGTCCGAACGGAACTGCTGGAGTACTTTCTACCGCCTCGGTACGGAGAGCAGTTAGAAACCCAGATAGCGCAGCCAAGACAAAGAGAAAACGAGCCAGTAAGGGAATATGCGATGAACCTAAGGAAGCTCATGAGATTCACGAAACTATCGGAATCAGAAAAACTAGACTGGGTGTACAAAAATTGCAGGAGCAAGCTGAAACTATATGCAAGAAGAACCGGATTTACAACACTGACGGAATTCCTCAAGCTCGCTGAAGAGGTAGAAGAAATCGAGCAGATGGAAACACAAACCGGGCAAACGGCACCGCAGCCGGTGAGGTCAGAAATATGCATGCGATGCGGCGGAACCGGACATACGGCACGCACATGCGGCAACCCACCAAGGCTGTTCTGCTGGGTGTGCGGGAGAAACGGAGTCAAAACAACAGAATGCTGTCGAACCAGGTCGGGAAACGCCGGAGGCCTGAGCGGATAGAGCTGGCAGCTCAGGCACGAAGAATAGGTCCAGCAGCGGGTGATATGATGTGCGACGGCTAACAGATAGTAGCGCAATTTGGAGTAGGGTGTAGGAGTGCCAAGGGCATAATAGACACCGGAGCAACAAAGAGCGCGATAAGCAGAAACATGTTCCAAGACCTAAGAGAGGAAGGAAGATGGAACAGAATGCAGGCGGAGATATCACTAGCGGATGGATCTTGACAGAAGGCGATGGGAGGATTCAAAACAAACGTAGAGTTCGGAGGACGGAGATTTGAAATAACATTCATGATCCTACCGAATGTAGAGGGAGGAATCCTCTTGGGAATGGACTTTCTGGCAGGAGCAGAAAGCGTGCTCAGATGCGGCGGATTGGAGCTGAAAATCAGGGGATTCAACAACGGAGGAAGAGAAGAGAGACAAGGCACAGAGGAGTCAACATCGCCAGGGAAACTGTCCGAACAAGATATCGAAGCATTCCTGGAAGAAAATAAACGGATATTCGAGAACATGGAAGGAGTCAGCAACGCGGCCGTACACAAAATATACCTCAAGGACGACAAACCCATCAAGCAAAGGTATTATCCGCGAAACCCAAAACAGCAGGCGATAATCAACGAACAGGTAGATGAGTTGCTAAGCCTGGGCTTGATAGAGCGATCACGAAGTCCATACAGCGCACCCGTAGTGCTAGTAAGGAAAAAGAATAACGAATGGAGAATGTGCATCGACTACAGGTTGCTGAACGACATGACAGAAAAGGATGCGTACCCCGTACCTCGTATGAACTTCATCCTCGACCAACTACGGGAAGCCAAATTCATAAGCACCATAGACTTGAAATCGGGCTACTGGCAAATCCCAGTAGAGGAGAAGAGCAGACAATATACGGCGTTTACGGTACCGGGACGAGGGCTGTTCCATTGGACAGTAATGCCATTTGGACTGACCACAGCGCCAGCAACCTTCCAAAGAGCACTTGATAACGTTATCGGACCGGAAATGGAGCCATTTGCCTTCGCGTACCTAGATGACATAATTGTGATAGGACGCACAAAAGAAGAACACCTGAAAAAAGTGAAAGAAGTATTCAGGAGATTACAGCAAGCAAACCTACGCATCAACCCAGAAAAATGCAAGTTTTTCCAAAAGGAGCTAAAATACCTGGGACACGTGGTGAGCGATCAGGGCATCCGAACGGATCCCGAAAAGGTAGCAGCAATCAAAGACCTACCAGCGCCGAAAACCACCAAAGAAGTACACAGCTTTCTAGGGATGGCCTCATGGTATAGAAGGTTCATACCAAAGTTCACCGAACAAGCGGGACCGCTACATGAGTTAATCTGTAAAGGGAAAAAATTCGAATGGAGCGATCGTCACCAGCAATCCTTTGACAGTCTAAAGAAGAGCCTCACAGAAGCATCGGTACTGGTATGTCCCGACTTTACAAAGCAGTTCAAACTGCAGACGGATGCCAGCGACGTGGGCATTGGAGCCGTACTGACCCAAGAAACAGAAGACGGAGAACACGTCATATCATTTGCCAGCCGAAAGTTGAGTAAGGCGGAGCAAAACTACAGCGCAACAGAAAAGGAATGTCTAGCAATCCATTGGGGCATCGGGAAGTTTAAGATGTACCTGGAAGGATACCAATTTATAGTGGTGACAGACCATATGGCGCTTAGATGGTTGAACTCCATCAAAAGTCCAGCAGGAAGAATAGCGCGATGGGCATTGGGGCTCCAACCATACCAATTTGAGGTGCAGTATCGGAAAGGGAAGCTGAACGTGGTGGCAGACACACTGTCAAGAGCCCCACCAGTGGAACTGAAAGCGATCAAGAACACCGAAGGTTGGATAAGCCGGAAGATCAGAGAAATACAAGAAGACCCACAAGACACAGAGTTCCGAATAGAAGGAAGACGGCTATATAAACTGAGCACCGAAAATATTAATATCGGATAACGGAGTCCAATTCACCGGACGCAAAACAAAGCAAGAAATGGACAAAAGGGACCAACACCCGTGGAAACTGTGCGTGCCAGAAGAAGAAGTGCAACAGATTCTAACAGAGAATCATTGCCAGGCCGAAACAGGGCACATGGGGATGTTCAAAACAGCAAGAAGGATAAGAACGAAATACTTCTGGCCGCAACTGACGAAGGATGTAAGGAACTTTGTAAGAAGCTGCGATAGCTGCCACAGATACAAAGTGGCGCAGCAAAAAGCAGCAGGGAAGATGCTGACCAAGGTCGCGGAAGCCCCGTGGGAGACAGTATGCGTCGACTTCGTAGGACCGCTGCCACGATCAAAACACGGAAACACGGCACTACTGGTCATGGTAGATAAATTCTCCAAATGGGTGGAGTTGGCGGCAATAAGACAAGCCACGGCCGACTCATTCTTGCGGGTGTTCCGGGAAAGAATTGTGACTAGGTTTGGAGCACCGAAAATATTAATATCGGATAACGGAGTCCAATTCACCGGACGCAAAACAAAGCAAGAAATGGAAAGATGGGGCATTCGACAACAATTTACGGCCCCATACACCCCGCAAGAAAACCCCACAGAAAGGACAAATAGGACCGTCAAAACAATGATCGCCCAGATAACAGGTGAGGACCAGACAAACTGGGACGACAAACTCCCAGAACTGATGCTGGCATTCAACAGCAGCACGTCGGAGTCCACCAAGTACAGCCCCGCACAGATAGTACTGGGGAAAGAATTAAGAATACCCAACACAGTATTCGACAGGGAGACGGAAGGCTCAGGAATGAAGGAGGAAAGCGTAAAAAAACGATGGGAACGAATAGAAAGCATACGGAAAGAAGCCGCAGGACACATGGGGAAAGCAGCTGAACAACAAAAGCGCCAGTATGACCTGCGAAAGAGAGAATGGAAACCGGCAAGAGGGGACCTCGTATGGTGCAAGACACACCACTTATCCAACGCGGCAGAAAAATGCAATGCAAAACTGGCCCCAAAATACGACGGTCCGTGGAAAGTAACAGGGTTCGTGTCTCCGGTAATACTGACAGTTCGAAACCAAACAACACGGAAAACAAAACGAATATATATCGTAGACACAAAACCGCACGTAAGCGAAGACACAAACCAACACGAACTCGATCAATCGACTATCGGACCAGGGCATATCGATATATCGACAACAGCGGAAAATGACGGATTCAAACTATCAGCGACAACGGGCACACTAAGGAGGGAAAACAAGATCGAAGACAGTCACACCAAAAGGCGGACAAGGCCTATATAAGAAGAGTCAAAAGCAGTCAGAGCCACAGAAGGCGAGCGGCAGCGAAATGAACAAATTCAAAGTAAGCGCCGAGCGAGTTAGGAAGAGCTATGCCAAGGCGAAGGAGGGGCAAACCCGATCAAGACTGATCGAGCCACCGGCACAGGGTACGACCCGAAAAAGGACGGCACCACCAAAAATGGTACCGCCAAATCGCCCGGAGGTTCAAGGAGGAACAATTGTTGCAGCGACCTCACGGCCGACGGAGCCCGTCCAGGGAGGCCGAAGCAACACAACCGCCCATCCGGAAGCCGAGGGAACGGCAGCGAACCGCGAAGCAAGGATCCAGCCGACGGAAATCATTCGAAGGGTCCAAGCTGGAGCGTCTCAACCACAATGCCAGAGGGGATCAGGCTACCCCGCCACGGTCCGACAGCCGACGGAAATCGTCCAACAGGGCCGGGACGGGGAAGTCGGAACCCCACCCGGGAATACTGGCAGAACAAACCCAAGGGAGGTGAGCGACGATGGAAGGGCCCGACCGGTGACGGAGATCGTCCAAAGGGGCCGAACAGCCGGAATAGTGGGCTCAGCGGCAAGGGAAATAACACCGCGAGAAAGCTCACCAGACCGGGACATCCTGGAACTCGATACGGACAACACGGGAAGCGTATCAGGATGGACAATGCCGGAAGGAGCCCGAATCTCAGACGAGACAATGAGAAAGATACGGGCAACACTGGCACAGAAGAAGAAGAGAACGCAAAAACGCTGGCTGGAGAGAGACGGCGGCACCTGGTGGCGAATTACCTCAAACAGAGGGAACTTCGTGACGATAAAGCGTCACTTCCCTAAGGAGGGGGGAGTGTGACGCGGGGCGCACAAATAAATAATAAATAATACAAACTGTATATAAATAATAATAACTAAACTAAATAAATAATAAATAATACGAACTGTATATAAATAATAAAAACTAAACTAAATAAATAATAAACAACTCAGACTGTAAATAAATAATAACTAAACTAAGTAAATAATAAATAATACAACCTGTAAATACATAACCACTAAACTAAACAAATAATAAATAATAACAACTGTAAATAACTAATAACCCGGACCCATAAACAACCACCCAGCGATAAAGACATTCAAATTCAAATACGGTGCGCGCGCCCGCCCCAACGAACAAGGGCTCTGGCCACACTAAGTCGGGGAAAATCCCAGACATCTGCCACACTAATTCGGGCAAATCCACGCTGCAGGCACACTAAAACCGGCCAAGCGCTATATAAAGCCGGCCGCTGGCCTCAGAGCTATCATTCGGTGGTCGGAGTCGACCAAGGTGGAAGTCACCAGCGCGCAACAAGCAAGCAGCAACTCAGGAATTGGAAGCAGCGGTAACAAGGAGTAAGACTTTAACCACACTAGGTATCGGTTGACGGCTTCGTCCTATTCCTCCATACTAAGTCTATTTCGCCATACTAAGTCTTGTGCTGACGGTTTCGTCCTATTTCAACACTAAGTCTTTCGCTGACGGTTTCGTCCTGCAGACGGTTTCGTCCTATTTCTCTTACGCCTCGCTGACGGTTTCGTCCTGCAGACGGTTTCGTCCTATTTCTCACAACTCGCTGACGGTTTCGACCTGCAGACGGCTTCGTCCTATTTCTCATACACCGCTGACGGCTTCGTCCTATTTCTCACAACTCGCTGACGGCTTCGTCCTGCAGACGGCTTCGTCCTATTTCTCATACATCGCTGACGGCTTCGTCCTATTTCTCACAACTCGCTGACGGTTTCGTCCTGCAGACGGCTTCGTCCTATTTCTCATACACCGCTGACGGCTTCGTCCTATTTCTCACAACTCGCTGACGGTTTCGTCCTGCAGACGGTTTCGTCCTATTTCTCACACATCGCTGACGGCTTTGTCCTATTTCTCACAACTCGCTGACGGTTTCGTCCTGCAGACGGCTTCGTCCTATTTCTCATACATCGCTGACGGCTTCGTCCTATTTCTCACAACTCGCTGACGGTTTCGTCCTGCTGACGGTTCCGTCCCATTTCTCCAATATCTCGCTGACGGTTTCGTCCTGCTGACGGTTTCGTCCTACTCTTGCTCACCACTAAGTATCTCGCTGACGGTTCCGTCCGACTCCATTAATACTACGTATCCTTATTGACGGTCTCGTCTTAATTAAACAACACTACATATTTCCGAGGACAAGGGGGCGCGTCGCTGGATCCCCAATCATCCCACCCGGACGGCAGGAAGCAACACCCACGACACGAGGCACCTTCCCGCAGGACACGGACGCTCGTCGATAGTCGCCGGACCGATCAACACCCCGTCTCCGGAAACAGTTACTCTGTCAAGAAGATCAATAAACTTAGTATATTTTAAGCCTAGTTGAGGTTAAAACCAGCGTTATTACTGGGACTCGGGTCGGAATTTCCTTTTCTAGCACCACTTTCCTGAATCAAATAAATGTCCTGGATGATCCTGGCCAGCCCTGACCTACCCGCGGCTTGACTGAACGTCACAAGTTCGTCCACCACAAGTGACCATACTAGGGGAGACAACACTCCGCCTTGTGGACACCCTCTAGCCGCGTTAATACGGACCGTTGTCGCATCTAACGTGGAAGATATTTCACGTTGTCGTAGCATGGCTTCTATCCAGGCTACGGTTGCTGCATCAATATTCCTGCGAGATAGAGCTCTGGAGATTGACTGATAGCCAGTGTTGTCAAAAGCACCTTCCACGTCCAGGAAGGAGCACAAAGCAGTTTCTTTGGATTTGAAGGATTTCTCGATCTTGCTGACTAAGTGGTGAAGAGCGACCTCTGTCGATCCGCCTTTGATGTAGGCGAATTGGGTTTTGTGTAGCGGCTTGGTGGTCTGGAGAGTGCACCTTACGTGCAGGTCCACAAGCCGCTCCGCAGTCTTGAGAAAGAAAGACGAAAGGCTTATCGGTCTGTATGACTTGGGTTGGTCAAGAGCCCGGTTGCCTTGTTTAGGAATAAATACCACGTTGACTCTCCTCCAAGATTGTGGTATATATCCCCATGCAAAGCTGGCTCTAAGCAGACCGACAGGTGGGGAGATAATTATCTCAATGCTATGTTGTAGCAAGGCTGGAAAAATCTGATCCCCCCCGGGGCTTTGAAGGGGCTAAATATTTGACTGCCCACCTGACCTTGTCAGGATCGAAGATAATACCGGACAGACTGTTGTCGCGCCTATTCGGTGGAGTGGATAACCCATTTGGTTCGCCATGCGTGTATATCCGAGACCCTGGGAAATGCACTTGAGCGTTTCCTTGCGGTCCTGGGTGAAAGAACCATCTGTTCTCCTTAGAAGCCCCACCCCATTTGTTGAGCCCTTAGCAAAGACCTTTTGCAGTCTAGCTGCTTCCGGTAGTGCCTGCACACTTTCGCTGTAGTTGCGCCAGTTTTCCCGCTTAGCTCTTCTAATATTTTTGTTATACTCCGTGAGAGCACTCCTATAAGTGTCCGAGGAGTTCCGATTCGCCTTGGCTCTATTGAAGAGCCTGCGAACTTCCTGTCTCTGATTCGCAAGCCTATCACTCCACCAGGGGACCTCGCGGTTTGACCGGTGACGGGTTAGGACTGAGTTGTCCTGGAAGGAAGTGATTAGCACATCATAGCCACAGAGGCTGTGAACATGTTCCAGTTGGTTTTCTTCCGATTGTATAGCGAAGTATTGAGTTCCGTTTGGCCAGGTAAATCAAACCGGATGTGCTGGTGGTCTGATAGCGTGGCCTCGTCGGTAACCCTCCAGTTCGTTATGCAATCGGATAGAAAATTACTAGCCAAGGTGAGGTCTAAGACCTCCTCCCGGATAGCGTTTATGAAAGTGGGTTTGCACCCTCTATTGACTATATCTAATTGACTACACAATATATATTCAAGAAGGCACTCACCCCTTTTGTTGACATCACTGCTACCCCATATGGTGTGATGCGCGTGGGCGTCGCAGCCGATAACCAAGCGTTTCCCGGCTGTACGGCAGAAGCTGACAAGCTGCTGGACGTCCATCGGCGGAGCTTCGTCAGTGTCTCCGGGAAAGTAGGCGGCCGCCACCACTACTTCTCGGACGCCTTCCGCTGTAGCCACCTCTATGGCTGTTGCAACCAGATCCCTGCGGATAAAGTTAGTTAGTCGGAAGTGCTTTGTAGTATGTTCACATAGCGAATGCACACTGTACTCAGTGTTATGCATAAATAAATACAATAAATACAAATAAATTAATGCACATAATTTATAAGTCAAAGACCCTTGCAATGGGCTATCCAAGTGCTGAGTCCGCATTTCATACATGCGCGACATACGTGAACATAATACCTTCCCCCTATCTCAGCGACCCTTCGCCGTCGCCTACTTATATGTATATGCATATAAGCGTCGCAGCGCTGCAGCCTACGCCGGCAGCGCTGCTACCTGAATTAGGCTAAGAAACCTTTTGTATGAATAAGTTAAGTCAATCAACAAAGCTACATTCATTGGAGCGGGACATTGCCTGCTCCATTTAATAAAAACCAAATCTTCAAACCCAAAACCTAAAAAAGACTTATTATATGGTGACTTATAAAACCTCCTATATGGCGACCGTGACATAAGTGACATAAGTGTGTGACGAAAAAAAAAATTCAGCAACCATAAAAATCCTATATGCATCTTCCAATCTACCAATTCGTTTATAACTACGTGATGATCTACTGCGAATAGTGAGTTGAAAAACCCAGATCTTCGTCATTCTCTGGAAGTAAAAACAATATTGAATCAAAATGACTGATGTGGCGAAGCAAAAGATCGAGACCCCCGTTATGGAGAAAGTCGCCGCCTGACCATAGAATTCGAAGATTCCAGGCTCTACTGAAACTGAAACTGAAACCGAAACACACTTAGGACATCCTCATCCCGGCATCACTAGCCGAGAATATCCGTATATGCAGCGGAAAATAAATAGTCTGTGCGAGGACCAGCACCGGCGCCGCCTGAGCTCATAGGCCAGGTCAGCAGAAGATAAATAGTCTGTGCGAGGACCAGCACCGGCGCCGCCTGAGCCCATAGGCCCAGGTCAGCAGCAGCAGAAACCGAGTGCGGGAGGCAACCCGCCGCCTGCACCTTCGAGGGAACGTCAGCGTGCCTGCCCGGCGACGCCAAGCTGACGTAAGGAAGGAAGAGCAAACAGCAGCCAGCCCGACATCGGACGATCGGACCAGCCGAATATAATTTTTTTTTGTTGCCCTGCGTGGCACACCCAACCTCGATGAACTGCGCTGCATATTATTTCTAAACGACACTTTGTAACATTGAGCGGAATTTTTCTGCCCGATAAGCAGTATGGCCCGTAAAGCCGTACGACATAATAGGTAGGACTATTGTAAAAAAGTAGGAATATCGAGCTAGAAAAAAAAAAACTTTTATACAAATATAAATTTACATAAATTTATATAAAAATTTCATTTTTAAATTAAAAAAAAAAATATATATATATATAAAATCACATAAACACAAAAATTTAATTGAATGCCACTTAAAAAAAAAAAGAAAATTCAGTAATACTTTTTCGAAATAAATATACATATACATATAAAAGCTATATGTATAGAGTATCGACTTCAATAAGTAGTGCTGAAAAACCATTCATAAATGGTATACTATCAAAAAGTAAAATTAAAATCAGAACCATGTTGGACAATAAGGCAGTGGACTCCACTGCAAATATTGAGAATAAGATCGAACTAGAATCGAATTCGAATCTTACGAATATACTGTTGTCAATAATCGTTGCAATTTTATGTGCATACATTTTGTATAAAGCTTATATATATATATTTTTTTTTTTTTTTTTTTATGCTTTGCTTTTATTTATTGAATCTTCTCATTTACGAGACTAACAATAAGTGTATCAAATCTTATACTATAACCTAACTAGGAGTCATGTAGACTGAGATAGTGGCCCTGACAAGTTATGGCTGGGTTGGAAGGTCTGTACGTTGCAGGCGGGTTCAGTGGAGACCCGAGTCAAGACCCTTGCTAGAGGATTTGGGTGGACAGAGAGTTTTTCATTGTAGGACGCTTTTTGCTTGTCTATTTCATCTTTTACTGCGAGAATGCCGAGGTCCCTGTGGATGTTTTGGTTACGAATATACCATGGTGCCCCAGTGATAGTTCGCAGGATTTTGATTGGGCTCGCTGTATGATGTCTATGTTGGTTCTGCTCGCGTTCCCCCACAGCTGGGAGCCATACGTCCAGATTGGCTTAAGAGTGGAGTTGTACAGCAGGACCTTGTAGTCCAGACATAAGGGCGATCGTGAGTTTATAATCCAGTGGAGGCTGCTGGCTTTAAGTTTTAGGTGCAGTTTCTTGCATTCGATATGTCTACGCCATGTTAGACGTCTGTCGAGGTGGATGCCGAGATACGTTACTTCATTAACTTGGGGGATCTGCGTGCTATTCATACAGAGCGGAGGGCAAGTTTGTCTGTTAAGGGTAAACGTTATGTGCTTACACTTCTGTTCGTTTATTCTAATACGCCAGTCAGATAGCCACTTCTCGACTACCACGAGGTGGTTGGCGAGTTGGGTTGTTGCACGGACTGGGCATCTGGAGCGGCTAAGGATCGCAGTGTCGTCGGCGAAGGTGGATGTTGTTAGTCGATCACTCGTGGGAATATCTGCTGTGTAAAGGACGAATAAAGTTGGCCCAAGTGCGCTACCTTGTGGGACCCCAGCTTCGATAGTGTAGCTGTCGGAAATTGTTGTGTTACATCTTACTGCGAAGGCTCTATTGTAGAGGTAGGATTCAAGGAGTTTATGAGTGTACCCGGGCAAGTGTGTTTTAATTTTATGCATGAGACCTTTGAGCCAGACGCGGTCGAATGCTTGAGATACGTCGAGGAATATCGCGCTGCAATATTCCCTATGTTCGAAGGCTGTGCGAATTTCTGATGTTATTCTGTTTACTTGCTCTATAGTTCCGTGTTTTTCTCTGAAGCCAAATTGATGGGCTGGGATAATGTTGTGGGCTCCCATATATGGTATTATACGCGTTAGAAGGCATTTTTCGAATAATTTGGACAGGCATGATAGTAAACTTATTGGTCTGTAGGATGACGGAATCGTGTGATCTTTTCCGGGCTTCGGTATCATTATAATAATTGTTTTTTTCCATTTCCTTGGATAGTAGCCGAGACTTGTGATTCCATTGAAGAGTTTACAGATGACCTCAATAGCACAGTACGGAAGTTCCATTATCATTTTTGTAGTTATTAGGTCACCGCCTGGAGCCTTTTTTGGTTTTAGCTCCCTGATGACTTTTGTGATCTCGTTCGGCTGAAATGTAGCTGGCGTGGATTCACTTTCGAGGTGGATTTGCGGAGGAACATAATCATTAGCTGCGGGGTTCGGCTGGAAGACACTTTTGAGATGTAAGGCAAATGATTCGGCTCTATCTTTGTCGCTGCGGGCCCAGCACCCTGAAGAATTCCTTATAGGGGTGACGGTTTGAATTGGAGAGCTTAGATTTGGGTGAGCCCTCCACAAGGGATGCTTTGTACTAGTTGGCGAGAGTTTTCCAATATATTTAAGTTGTTCATTTTCAGCTTCTTGCTTCAGGGCCTGGTTTAGATTGCGGGTGGCTTCAGTAAGACGTTGCTTTGAACATGGCGATCTGCTGGTTTGCCACGCTCGTCGCAGACGCCTCTTTTCCTGAACCAGCTGTTCGATTTGCCGGTTGGTTTTGAACTTCTTAAATTCCCCAACTTTCCGAATAGGGGTTGAGATCCTGGCTGCTGTGACGAGTACCTCTTCCAGGGCGGAGGTGGAGCAGTCGATGTCCGCTTCGATATTTAGTTGGGGAGTTAGCTCAATGTGGGAACTCACATACTTTCTGTATTTCATCCAGTTAGTGTTGTGCGACGTCAGCCTGTAGGGGTGGTCCGTAATTTCTGGGCTTTGAAGAAGGCTTATCAACAAAGGCGAGTGGTCAGATGAGAGATCCGGTAGTGCTATGGCGCTTATTAGATTGCGTGGGATGTTTTTGTCACCGCGAAATCAATTAGATCTGGGATCTTTTTTGGGTCTGCAGGCCAATATGTGGGGCTACCAGGAGAAACGTAGTCCAGTTTATTGCTCACCTTTATAAGTGCATTATACAGTTGCCTTCCCTTGGGAGTCACGAGGCGTGATCCCCAGTGCGTGTGTTTGGCGTTGTAGTCTCCTGCGGCTATGAAGCGATCCCCCAGAGTGTTGTAGAAGTCCATGAATTGACCTTCAGAGATAGTAAATCGAGGTGGGCAGTAGACAGCGGCAATACAAAGGGTGCCGTTTCCTGAATGCACTTTTATGGACGTGGCTTGCAGGTAATTTGTTGCAAACCGTTGATGAAAGTGGTGTTTGATGCGTTCTCTGATTAAGATGCCCGTTCCGCCGTGGGCCTTGCCATCCGGATGATCTGTGCAGTAAAAGGTATAACCTCTTATACGGAAGTTATATCTCCCTGTGAGGTGCGTTTCAACCAGCAGCATGGCGTCGATGTGATTTACGTTTAGGAATTGAGTTATTTCAAGTTTATGCCGTGAAATGCCGTTGGCATTCCACATGGATATACGTAGGTTAGTCATTTATTATTTGGACTGTTGTGCTACAAGCAACTGAATTACCATGTTCTGGTTCTGAACAAGGGTTTGCATGGTTGTTTTCATGAATGACATAAGTTCCATCATACTTTGTTGCATGGTGAACATCATAGATTCCAATTTGCTTTGCGGCTGCCCTGGAACCTGCTGAGCATTTTCTGAGTGAGGCTGGGGTGGATTTTCCATGCCTGTTCTTAGTGCTTCGGCGTAGGAGATTCCCTTGGTTGTATTTAGCTGCCCAAATGATGATCTGGCTGCCTTGGCGAAAAATACGTCTGGCGTACTTTTTGAGTTGTAATACACATTTTGTGTATGTTGTTGGTGCGTAGCTGTCGCTCGTCGCATGCGACTCTTCAGCTCCTTGTAGACCGCACAGCCTCTGTAGTTTGCCGTATGGTTTCCTCCACAGTTGCCACATTTTTTCATTTGGGGGTCTTCTTTGTTTGCGGGGCAGTTTGCGGAGTTGTGGAAGTCTCCGCAGACTACGCAGACCGTCCGAAGTGTGCAGTATGTCTTGGTGTGTCCATACTCTTGGCAGTTTGTGCATTGAACAGGGCCGTTGCGTTTGTGGGGTTCTTCCACGGTGATTCTTCGATGCAGTAAGAGCTGCAGCTTGTAGATCGGGTGCACTTCGTTTTTCTTTAAGGCTTTGCTATCTGGTTCGAGCTCGACCTTGAGAAGTGGTTGCGGTTTTTTGTTTCTGTTAACAATATTGCTAACATTTTTGGCACAGAAGCCCCTGGCCTTAAGGGCTTCTTGAATTTCAGAGGGGGTGCGTCAGGTTCTATACCTTTTAGCACAACTTGCAGTCCCTTGCTGCTTTTTAGTTGATAGGTGTAAAAGTTCTTTTTTGTGTCTTCCAGGTACTTAGACACAGCTCGGAAGTGTTCTTCGGACTTCGTTTGAACCTTTGTTTCGTGTATGTTCCCTTTAATAAGCGGAACAAAATGGAAATTCTCGTCTCCGACCAGCGCAACAATTTTGTTGACCAGGGCGCTTGAACTGTTTTCCCTTATGTAAATAGGTGGGGGCTTAGGTTTCCTTTGGGTCTCCTGCCCCAACTCTGGTTGGTTGTTGTCCGCCTCTCCTAGGATGGAGAAACGGTTTTCATTGGAGCTCCTCGTTTGGTCGGTGCTTTTGTTGGTTCGGTTGATCTTTGGTTTATTACCAACCGTGTTGAGTGGACTAAGCTTGCGCTTAATCTGGATGTAGCGGTCCATACCGGTCTGTTTAGCCGGGACCGCTTGTTGCTTATCGAGGCTAGCTGTTTTTGTTGCCATTTTATTTTGTTGTGCAGCCGTTGGGACCGAACTCGCAATATTGGTAGTTGGTTTAATTATTGGTGGTGATTTTGCAGCGACTGCAGAAATTGTCGCACTGCTTGTTGTTGGAGCTTCATTCAGCGAAGCCGGCGGTGGAGGGTTTGGCATTGGTAACTCCATGATGCGGGAGTTGGGGTGAGCAGGGAGGGTGAGCAAGAGCTGGCTCTCTTGCTGTCGACGGTCAGTAGAGTCGAGTTGCTCTTTGTCGACTTCTGATTTTGATCTATATCGCGAGTTGAGAAATAAGAGTAGCAAGCATTTCTTGGGTTGACGGAGCTTCTACGCTCATTCTTTTGCTTGTTATGCGTGGCACTTATTTGTTTAAATTAAATAAGCACTTGTATTAATCATAACACTAGTTATGATTATATTTTTCTTTGTTTTTTAATTGTTAGCGTCTTTTCGCACTGTTTGGACTGCTCCAGTATAATATTCTTTAAGTTTTCACTATTTCATCCACTATTTTAAATTGTTTTCCCGGAGCTCGCGCGAGACCACGTCCGCTCTATGCGGGAGTAGAACTTTAACACATATATAAAGCACAATAAATGTATCACGAAAAGGGCCTTAAGCCATGCAAACGACCTAGATAAGGTCTAAACGATTATGGCAGAAATATATTACATTGTTGAAAAAAAAACATATACATATATGAAAAATAAAAACCAATAAAGAAAAAAAAATATAAATAAAAATTTTGTATTATAAATTAATTAAATTAATTTTATTATTTGAAAATTAAAATTCGAAAAAAAAACCACACGAGTGCGTTATGCGATGGATAAACGCGGGGGTGTGAAAAATAAAATTAAAAAAAGAGTGGCGCACTTAAAGTGGCTACTATATACGAATTCTCCACCTCCCGCGTGGGCGGTTGCCCAGAAAATGCAAAGCGAGCTTGATTTTCTCACATCAAGTCTCCAAAAGCAAAACCCAGAAGGCAGTACGCACTCCGCGATAAAATCATTATGTGATAAGAAAATTATTAGGCCACCACCAGAAAAACAGTTACCACAAGAAAAGAAAAGTTGCCCAGCCTACTGCCCAGGGCCTCTGGACAGTGTTCACTGCAATTATACGTGCAGTCAATGCCAGCCTTGAAAAGTCAAGCAACACATTTTCTTGCCTTAATAAAGAAACATGAATAAAGAAAAACCCACCTGAAAGAGTCGTTAAAAAAAAAGTCGATTTCTCTAAAATTCCAGATTGAATATTAAAAGACTGCAAGGTCTAAACAAATTTTAGCATGGAATGGAACGAATTGTGCAAAATATTAAACGAAATAAAGCACCAGTTCGACAAGTCGTATAAATCTTTGACACAGAATAGGCCAATTCAAAAGGCCACTGTAAACAAACATGCAACTGTTTTGGTAGAGTGTTTCAACCAAGCACGCGCAATAATATACGAAAATAGAGAAAGACTAAGCAAGAAACATTGGTCCGAAGTGTCGGGATTCCTTAACAGGTTTCGAAAACACTTGCTGTCTATAAGAGACAAATTCCAATTGGACATTTCAATCCCAAGCATTTTGAACACCCAATCGACACTTGAAACAGGCGAAGATTCTGAGCCGACTGAGCTAGGAGCTGGGGACCCTGAAACTCAGGACCCTGAAACTGAGGCAGAAGAAGCCCGTGTTGAGGAACAAGATCTGCACGATCTTACCATTCCCGCGGTATTAACAATACCAACAACACAGGAAGAGGTATTGGAGTCAGACGAGTCTGTTTCATTAATAGGTTTACTAGATACTATAGAAACCATAATGGCCTAAATTAGCGGTAGAGGTCATTAAGTCGAAAATAATCGGGTCAACCTTGTACAAGGTTAAAAATGAGACCACTATCTCTTCGATAATTGCCATATTAGAAGCCAATATTGTCGGCGAATCGTCCGATGTAGTAAAAGCTAAAATGGCCAGAACGATGCAGAAAGGTAAAACTGCAGAAAAATTTACCAATGACATTAACCACCTTAGGAAACTCCTTGAAGCATCATATATTGATGAAGGTTTATCGGCTGAACATGCTGAAAAGTTCAGCATCAAGGAGGCCATAGCCACAATGACTAAAAATTGTGAGCATGGCAGGCTAAAAACGATACTGGAAGCCGGTAATTATAATACAATGAATGAAGCCGTTACGAAGTACATGCAATGCAGTACTGAAATGACTGGCAATGCAAATTCAGTATTATTTGCACGCGGTGGACAGGCCTATCGTGGTAACTATCGAGGTAATTTTCGTGGTAGAGGCCGTGATACCTTTCAGTATAACGCGCACTACCAAGGCAATGGTTACTATAGAAACAATGGATACAACGAAAATTATAATAACCAGACCAATAATTATAATAGAGTGTTGTCGTCGGGGCCGGCAAGCTGGTATTCCAAAAACCCAAGAGTTGAAATAAAAAGATGGGGGTTTAGTGCTGGAGCGTGGAAAAGGCGACTTGTCGCTCTGAGTTTATTTCTCGTATAGTACAGTGGATTTGAACATGGCGGCTTCGTGCCCCTGTTCGGAACCGGGTAAAATGTACCTTCCCGCCAACAGTGATGGTCTGCTGGCGGGATAGCTGACTCCCTTGTTCAGCATGAACATTCTCCCCCCCCTTGCAAGAGGAAGACTTGCAATTTAGGAGAAGGAGCAACGTCCCGAAAGGATCCATCCTAACGTCGAGTTCTGCGCCATGGGCAGACCGTCCTGGCCTGGAAGAGTACCTGGCAGCATCAGATCGGCATAGACATCTGCTCCCAGTACCGCCGATACAAGCGATGGGTGGAACCAACGGTCGTCCGCTAGCGTCAAGTTCTGGAACATCTCCTGAACCTTCGGATCCAGAGGCTGCGCCGGCGTTCGCGTCTGCATCTGCTCGTCCACCAGCATCAGCAGCTGCCTGCTCATCCGGGATGCCTTCGAACGAATCTCGGTGGTGCACACCCGTTCGCCGCCAATGCCCGTGATGGCCAAGTTGAGCGCCTTCACCAGCGAGACGTGGATGCGACTCACAGGGCAGCACGGATCCACCAAGACTCGCACATCGAACCGCTTCTGCTCGGATCCAATGAGCACGGCTGCGGTCGGAAGGATGCTCACACTCGTACGCACCAGGATAGGCGCGGACGTAGGCGTTAAGACTGAGCTGCGGGGTGGCGACACATCCAACGGCGTGGCTGAACGTCGTGACTCGCTTGAAACCGCCCTCCGACGCTGCTGAGGCTGAGGCCCCGCGCGGGGGTTGCGCCTCTGTTCGGGCCTCGAAGAGCGCGACTGTTCGCCGCGGATGTGCAGCAGGGTGTGATGGGCTCCTCGGCAGATGTGGCCCCTCCCCTTGCTGTGACAACACCGACCCAAATGCTCGTGGGCCAGACAGTTCGCGCAATACTTGTTAATCAAGACTGCCCGGAGTCGCTTCACAGCCGGTAGCTGCAGGAACCGCTGGCAACTCTTCAATGGGTGAACACCCCTGCAGACTCGACACCGGTACACATCGGTGGATGCCGAGCGACGAACAACGTGGCGGGTCGTTGGAGCCATTATATACGAAGCTATAGTAGAAATGGATAAATAAGGAGAATGAGGCGATATGGATGCAGATGATTATGACACATGGACGTACGGACGACGTGGGACGACACAAACTTAGGACTAGTCAAAGACTATATGGAGGAGTCCTTAGACTCATTAGGGCTGTCCATTGGGAGGCGAATCATCTTCGCCACTGGTCGTCGTATGACACCCCTTGCCGTGAGAGCGTCTGCCACTCTGACCTTGCCATCTGCGCCCGGACAGACCCCTTGGATACGCCCAAGCCGCCACTCGTTGGCTGGCAGGTTCTCCTCTTTGATCACCACCATATCTCCTTCCTGGAGATGTCGCGTTGGGAACTTCCATTTGTTCCTTTTGTGGAGTTCCTTTAGGTACTCCTCCTTCCAACGCAGGCAGAACTGCTGATGCTGGGCTTTCAACCTCCGCCACCGACTGATAATGGAGCTGGCACTTTCTTCAATCCCAGGTTCTGCTACCGCAAGCAGTGGTCCGCCAATTAGAAAGTGCCCAGGGCTAAGAGCCACAAGGTCAGTGGGATCTTCGGACATTGGCGAGATAGGCCTGGAGTTCAAACAGGCTTCAATCTTTGCCAGGAGGGTAGCCAGTTCCTCGAACGTGTACTTCCCAGCGGCTGTGTGCTTGTAAAAATGCACCTTAAAGCTCTTAACCCCCGCCTCCCAGAGTCCTCCCATATGAGGTGCGCCAGGAGGGTTGAAGTGCCAGGTCACGTTCTGAAGGTTGTGCTGGTATAAAACCAACGTTCTGGTTGCTTCAATGAAGTCTTTGGCTAAGGACGTGGAGGCTCCGACAAAGGTTTTCCCGTTGTCAGAGTAGACGTGCTGTGGGCACCCCCGCCGAGCGAAAAAACGGGAGAACGCGGCCAAGAACTTCTCGGTCGTCAGGTCGGAGGTCGCTTCGAGGTGGATGGCCCGGGTAGTGAAACATACAAAAACGCAAACATACCCCTTTGTGATTTTGCAGGCTCGACCGACATAACTCTTGATGTCAAATGGTCCTGCGAAGTCCACTCCGGTATGGGTGAACGGTCTGGAGAACGTGGACCTCGCACGGGGCAAGTTCCCCATCAACTGCGTTTGCAGTTTCTTCTTGTGGATGACACAAACTCGGCACGAGTGTATTGTTTGTTTCACCAAGCTTTTAAGCTTAGGAATCCAGAATTTGGAACGAATCAGTCGAATCATTAATTGATTCCCCCCATGCAAGGATATGCGATGGGTGAACAGGACTTGGAGTTTGACGAACCTACACCGTGCAGGAATGATGATCGGATGTTTCTCATCATAACTAAGCATCTCAGATGATTGTAACCTGCCGCTTGCCCTTTTACGAAACGAAACACATAAGCAAGAACCCGTAGAGCCCTGTCAAAGGCTGAGAAACGCTCTAGGATCTCGACTGCTGGGGGTACTGTGACAGTGTGACATTTGATGGGGCGCTGCTCAAGCTCAGTATCCGGATGGACCCCTGAATCGCTCGGCCACTGCTCCTGTTTGAGGTGCAACCAAGCTGGCCCATGCCACCACAGTGCGCTGTTCTCAAGCTCTTGGGCTGAGACGCCCCGGCTTGCCAGATCAGCAGGATTGTCTTCGGATCGTACATGTCCCCATCTGCTTCCGTTGGTGCACTGTTCGATTTTTGCGACCATATTGGCCACGAATGTCGTCCAGGAGCATGCTGGCTTACTTAGCCAAGCCAGAACGATTGTAGAGTCCGTCCAGTAAAAAGTCTCATAGACACGAGGAGGCATTTCGGAAATTACTGATGCTGCTAGCTCAGTGAGCAGCACTGCTCCGCACAATTCTAAGCGTGGTATGGAGATGGATCTGACGTGAGCGACTCGGGTTTTAGATGTCAGTAAATGGGTACAACAGCCGTCCGTCGTTTCGATCCGAACGAAAATAGCAGCCCCATATGCGTCCTGTGACGCGTCGCAAAACGCATGGAATTGAAGTTTAGCAGCTGGATGGAAACGTACCCATCTCGGAATACGAATTTCCTTCAGGGCTGGATACCCTTCTAGGAACTCTCGCCACTGGGTTGCAAGGTCCATAGGGAGTGGCTGATCCCAGCCCAGCTCCCGTAGCCAAATTTTTTGCATGAAAATCTTTGCTCGGACTACGAACGGTGATAGCCAACCTGCTGGGTCGAAAAGTTTGGCTATTTGGGATAAAACCTCTCGTTTAGTGTAAGCAGTTTGGAGGTGGATATCCACCGGAATAAAAAAGAAACTATCGGAAGAAAAAAAGAAACTATCCCAGATTGATATTGTTCGGCTCTTTAAAGGGCAACGAAACCACATACCTCCCATCCTCGTTCCTTTGGGTGGATCGGACAAAGTTCTCCTCGCAAACCATAGTGGATTCCCTAACCGGTCTCACTGGAACATCCTCCACCTCCCAAAACTTGGTGAGAATGTTGTCTAGTCTGGACTCGGTGACAGCTAGTCGGGATGAAAATGAGCATATTCTACTTGTGGGATTCGTTGCGATGGGCCCGCAAAGAATCCAACCGAAAATGGTCTTGTGGGGACCACCCAGTAACTTCCGCACCATGCCTGAGTCCGTCGATACTCACTTTTCGATACTTAGCTTTTTCGATAGTTTTTAAGTTACGATCTCTATCATCTTAAACCACCACCAGCGGCCTCGTGTAAAAAACCGAAATTACTTTGTTCTTAAGTTAATAAATAAAACCTTGCCAATAAACAATAAAGGAATATTATCTCAACTCCCACATTGGTGACCCCGACGTGATCTACTTGCGAAAATCGTGTGGAGATCGCAGTATTCCGGCGAACTTATTGGCGAGTCGAAAACCGGCACTTTGGTGGTACATAACCTCAAAATATGGTTAACCACAGCGATGATGAGGACGTACACTCGAGGCAGAAACCGCCTCCGCAGGCACAATCAGCGCCTCCACCACAAGCGCCTCCACTACAAGCGCCTCTTCCATGGCCGCAGCAGACGCTTCCAACACCGCTGCAACAGCAGCCGGCGACCCAACCAATTGGGCAACCGCAAGGTTCATTCCAACCTCAAAATTTTGCACCTATGGTTTTGCAGCAACCCGTTGCGTTTTATCCGACTTCATCCGCTCCGCCGCCAACGATCCCGATAAGGCCGGGAGGCGACGAGCATGCGTCAGGCGAGATTGGCCGAGTGTCGTTCAGGGCTCCACCATACATGAAAGGGCATCCGGATGTATTCTTCACCCTACTGGAATCGCAGTTCGCAAGTCTCCGCATAACGGTGGACGAAACAAAGTACCATCAAACTCTGAACGTACTGCCGCCAGAGTACTTGGAGACCATCATGTACCTTCTGCGAAATCCGCCGCCTACTGGAAGGTATGAAGCGATTAAGGCCAAAATTATTGCCGAACACATGCCTTCAACGCAGTCCCAGTTCGCACAGTTGTTTCGGTCGTTGGAGCTTGGAGACAGCAAGCCGTCTATATTGCTGCGCCGCATGCGCGAGCTGGCCAGGGGCGGCATTGGAGAAGACGCCCTGAAAGCCATGTGGCTTGAGCGCTTACCCGAGGGCTTGCGACTTGTAGTGGCGATGGCGCAAGGCGATCTTGACAATACCGCCATAATGGCTGACAGGACCTGGGAGTACGCGCACCCCACGATCAACGCGGTCGCTGCATCTGCTCCGATTACAACCCATAGCGCGTCAGCACGGCACGGATCTGTGGAGCAGCAATTGACGGAGTTGAGAGCGATGATAGCCGAGCTCGGAAGACGCCCAGACCATCAGAGCCGTAGTCGAACCAGAAGCAACAGTTCTGGCTCTCGTGGAAATAGCAGCAGTCGATCAAAGTCCCGTGACGATGGCTTTTGTTTCTACCACAATCGATTCGGCGAAAAAGCGAGGAAATGCAGATCGCCTTGCAAGTGGCCAGCGGGAAACTAACCGCCACTTCGCAAGAGGCAGCATGCGAAGTGGGCGCGATCCAGTCCAGACGTCTATTCATATTCGACAGAAATTCGAACACTGAATATTTGATAGACACTGGCGCGGACATATCAGTTCTGCCCGCCAACGCATTCCCTCGCCTAAAACCATCGTCAACGCATCAATTATACGCAGCCAATGGCACACCAATTAGCACCTACGGGACAAGAACCCTGGCACTCACACTTGGACTCCGACGACGTTTTAACTGGACGTTCATAGTGGCCAATGTGTCAAAAGCTATCATCGGCGCCGATTTCATATCTCGCTACGGTCTCATCATCGACATCAAGCGACGCAAAATCATCGATGGAGCCACCTCACTGTCTACGGTCTGTGAACTTCGTCATGTCCAGTACTCACCCATCTCGACCGTTGCCACCGAATGTGACTACCATGACATAATTCTACAATATAAAGACCTGACCCTGCCTCCTGTTTTCGATGAGGAACTCATGCAAAATACCCGAGTGCAGCACTACATTGTGACAGAGGGCCAGCCCGTATTCGCAAAGGTCCGCCGTCTGAATGCTGAGACTCTAGCTACCGCCAAAAACGAATTTGCACGAATGCTCGAAGCGGGAATATGCCGACCGAGCAGCAGCAGCTGGGCATCGCCATTACATATGGTGAAGAAAAAGAACGGCGAATGGCGACCTTGTGGTGACTATCGTCGGTTGAACGCGATCACTGTTCCCGACCGATACCCGTGTAGTATGCGCCTATGTAACATTAAGAACATTTAAGTACAAAAGTACTTAAAGCATACAAACGCATAGCACTGCGTTTATGCAATCAATAAGACCCAGACGGATGTAACATGATCATCCACTTTAAGGGGCCAATATATATTTGCACGGTCAGCGTTCCCACGCTTACCAAGTGCCAAATACATAAGTGCATAACTCTCTCTCCCGATCAGCATATATAGATATATGATATACATAAGTGAGCCGCTCCGCTGCTGGCGTAGCCGCAGCTACACGGTTTAGCCTTAAGCGAAATGTATTTAAGGAACATATGAAATAATTAAATCAACAATTAAGAAAACACTTTCATTGGAGCGGGACCTTACCTGCTCCAACCAATAAAAACCTATAAAACCAAAACCAAAGAACATTGTTATTATATGGCGACCGTGACATAAGTGGACATAAGTGTGTGACGATCCAAAATCAGCAACCAGTGGCTATATGAAATATAGCAACTATAAAATCCTATATGGATCTTCGAATCTTCCAATCTTCCAATTCGTTTATGACTACGTGATGATCTTTTGCGAATAGTGAGTTGAAAAACCTTGATCGAGACCTCCGTTATGGAGAAAGTCGCCGCCTGACCAGATTCCAGGCTCTACTAAAACCTCCTATAAGGAAGGAAGAAAAAAAAAACCTCCTATATGGCTCCTATATGCTGAAACTGAAACTGAAACTGAAACCGAAACACACTTAGGACATGGCGACCGTAACTTCACTTCGATCATTGGAAAAATGTACAGATAAGTACATCGGATTGGATAGACGAAGTGCTATCAATTTTTACAACCGAGGAATGGGAGGAATTGATTAACTTGGACGAGGAATTCGAGATCCAAGAATCAGAACAATCAGAAGAATCAAGCTGATCCAGCGACCAGTCCCCTATGGATGTCTACTCTGTGAAATGTACAGCAAACAGCAACTTTTCTAGCGAAACTACTAAAGAAAAGGCGGCATACCGGACAAATTTATAAAACATCTTATGTGTAGCAGAAATTGTCTGTGCGAGGACCAGCACCGGCGTCGCCTGAGCCCATAGGCCAGGACAACAGAAGAAGAAGACCAGTGTGGGAGGCAGACCGCCCCCTGTGCCTACGTGGGACAATCCACTAAGAGGGACAGCCTGTGCAGCCCAGCACCGGAACCGCCCGACGCGCCAAGTCGGGCCAAGGCAAATAGGACCGGCAACGCTACAAAGAGCGTTTGGAACAAATCGAAGAAAAACTTCGCACTGGTGCGAAGTAACACAACAGGCTGCAAAATTTTGCCAATGCCCCAATTTGCCTTAGTTTTTAACTTCTAAATTCAAGCCGATGCGGGAAACCGCTGCTTGAAAAATACTAATCTCTGTTAGGCTTTTACTAACAAATGTGGTTGGATTTTTAATTTTTTTTTAAAAAAAAAAAAATTGTAATTAATCTGTAAGCCAACCACGTTAACTCACACAATGTGTTAAATTTCTCTCCGCCAAAGGGCGTAAGGTAACTGAGACTATTTGTTCGTATAGACGTTAATCGTCCGAATTTCAAATTTTAAAATGGGCGGAAAAGAATCCAAGCCCGAAGTAAAAGACAACGCTGCCAACGTTGTCAATACTCTTGTGGTTGACACCACCCCGCATCTAGAGTCTCAGTTAAACCTTTTAATTTTAATTGCAGTAATACTTTTGATAAACCTACTACTTAAAGTATATCTCATGTATAAGAGAACCTTAAGGAAAAGGTATATGAGCCGAGCCGATGGACTCGACAAGGCTTAAAAAAAAAAAAATATATATATATATATAAATAAATATAAAATGAATAAATAAAAAAAAAAAAAAAACACAAAGACATAAAATTCATTTTCACTATTTCAAAAATTTTTTAACTACTCCCATTTCTACAAAAGGAGACTCCCAACACCTTATGAATTGTTTGTTTCCCCTTACTAACAAATGGAATGGTCCAGACTCTCCTCAGAAATCAAAGAGGTACGAGTAGAATTTGATAAATCATTTAAGTGCTTAAATAAAAGCGCTGTAATATCAAATCAGACCAAGATAAAACACGTTGAGATTCTTATTGAAAAATACAATAAAATACGTGAATTAATCTCAGCTAATAAAAACAGGCTCAGCGGCCTAAACTGGGTGCAAGCTTCAGACATCTTAAAACGCTTGCGGGAACAATTGATTTGTGTATCAGATAGGCATAAATTATTTTATTTTGCCCATCTATATTAAGTACACCTGCATCATTTGATCCATCAGTGTTGCTGTCACCGGACGTTAAGGAGTCAGAAGAGACTATTAACGTGTCCGTACAACCTGCATCACTTGACCCATCTGTGTTGTTGTCAAGGAACGTTAAGGAGTCGGAAGAGACTATTAACGTGTCCACACAACCTTCGTCATTTGATCCATCTGTGTTGCTATCAACACGTAACGTGCCCGGAACAACCAGAAGGCATCCAGCCAAGTACAAATTTAACAATGGCTCAGACCAATATTGATTTTATAAACACAGCATCTAAGCTTATACCAGTTTTTGATGGTAAAGCGGAAAACTTGAGAAGTTTTTTGGATGCTCTCAATATAGTCGACACCATAAAAGGTGAACATGAGCAACTGGCTGTGTCGATAATTAAGACAAAACTAAAAGGGTCAGCCAGAAACCTAATTAACAGTGAGACAACAATAATTGAGGTCATATGGATGACTTAATAGTTATTGGATGCTCAGAGCGACACATGATCAAAAACTTGACCAACGTGTTTGAACTGTGCAGGAAAAATAACTTGAAATTACATCCAGAAAAATGCTCATTTTTCATGCGTGAAGTGACTTTCCTAGGTCACAAATGCACAGATAAAGGAATCTTGCCAGATGACAAGAAATATGACGTCATCAAAAATTATCCAGTCCCACATGATGCGGACAGCGCTAGAAGATTCATTGCATTTTGCAATTATTACCGACGTTTTATAAAGAATTTCGCCGACTATTCACGGCACATAACAAGATTATGTAAAAGAATGTTCCTTTTGAATGGTCAATCGAATGCCAAACTGCATTCGAGCACCTAAAACATCACCTTATGCAACCAACTCTGTTACAATATCAGATTTTAGTAAAGGATTTTGCATAATCACAGATGCAAGCAAACAAGCGTGTGGAGCGGTGTTAACTCAAAAGCACAATGAACTCCAACTTCCAGTTGCATACGCTTCAAGAGCCTTTACAAAAGGAGAAAGTAACAAGAGTACAACGGAACAAGAGTTAGCAGCTATTCATTGGGCAATAGTGCATTTCAGACCATATATTTATGGCAAGCACTTCACTGTCAAAACAGATCACAGACCACTCACGTATCTGTTTTCGATGGTAAATCCCAGCTCTAAACTACCCGAATGAGGCTAGAATTAGAAGAATATGACTTTACTGTAGAGTACCTAAAGGGCAAGGACAATCATGTAGCGGATGCGTTATCAAAATAACCATCGACGAACTAAAACACATGAATGCAACCATATTAAAAGTCACTACGCGAAATCAAAGTAAACAGAAGAAATCCTGCGCAGGACATGAACAATTGGAATTGCCAAAGCAATCTTGTCCAACGCTTCTAAGCCCAACGTATATGAAGTCATAACAAATGACGAAGTACGTAAAAGTAGTGACCTTGCGAATAACCGAATCCAAATGCTCATTAAAGCATGGAAATAAAGTTGTTGCAAGAATTGATGTTAGCGATCTGTACACCAATGGAATTCTAGACTTAGGTCAGTTCTTCCAAAGGCTTGAAACGCAAGCCGGTATACTTAAGATCAGCCGACTCAAAGTGGCACCGAGCGAAAAGATCTTTGAATTAACTTCAATAGAATCTTTTTTATCAAAATGGGCAATAAAAAACTAAAAACATTACGAGTAGCGCTACTCAAGCCGGTGACCCTAATAAAAAATACAAAAGATCAAGAAGCGATTCTGTTTACAAACCATGACGATCCCATACAAGGTGGTCATACAGGCATTTCAAGAACATTGGCCAAAATAAAAGACACTACTATTGGAAAAACATGACACGTGATGTCAAGGAGTACGTACGTAGATGTCAAAAATGCCTGACGTCGAAAACAACGACGAACACAAAATCAACTATGACCCTAACTGACACACCAACTAAAGCGTTCGACAGAGTGATAGTAGACACTATTGGTCCACTACCTAAGTCAGAAAATGGCAATGAATATGCAGTCACCTTAATATGTGACCTAACTAAATATTTAGTTGCCATTCCAATTGCAAATAAAAGTGCAAACACCGTCGCAAAAGCAATTTTTGAAAATTTTATTCTGAAGTACGGTCCAATGAAGACGTTCATTACGGACATGGGAACAGAATACAAAAATTCAATTATAAATGATTTATGCAGTTATATGAAAATAGACAACATAACGTCTACTGCATATCATCACCAGACTTTGGGTACCGTTGAAAGAAGTCATAGAACCTTCAACGAGTACATTCGTTCATATATATATCAGTTGACAAAACTGATTGGGACATATGGTTACAATATTTTGTGTATTGTTTTAATACTACACCATCAGTAACCCATAATTACTGCCCATATGAACTAGTATTTGGTAAGCCAAGTAACTTGCCAATACATTTTAATAAAATAGATAGAATAGAACCTATATATAATATAGATGACTACGCTAAAGAAGTTAAATTTAGATTAGAAAACGCGTATAAGAGGGCCCGTATAATGTTAGAAAATAATAAAATAAGACAAAAATTAGCATATGACAATAGGGTATCAGATTTTAAAATAGACGTAGGCGATAAAGTTTTATTGAAAAATGAAACAGCACATAAGTTAGAACCAGTCTATATAGGACCATTTGAGGTCATTAGAATAGAAGAAAGGAATAATATAATAATAAAAAATAAGAAAAATAAGGAACAAAAAGTTCATAAGGATAGGTTAAAACCAATATGAAAAGTATAATAATATTAATACAAAAAAAATAGTGAAGAAAGTAATTTTACACACAAAAAAAAAAAAAAAAAAAAAAAAAAAAAAAAAAATTAAAAAAAAAAAAAAAAATAATAAAAAATAAATAAATAAATAAATATATAGATATAAATATAAATAAAAATAAATACATAAATCGCTTAAGAAAATCGTATAAAATAACTTCATAGAATTACGTTATTTTTCAAAAGGAGGGAGATGTAGTATGCGCCTATGTAACATTAAGAACATTTAAGTACAAAAGTACTTAAAGCATACAAACGCATAGCACTGCGTTTATGCAATCAATAAGACCCAGACGGATGTAACATGATCATCCACTTTAAGGGGCCAATATATATTTGCACGGTCAGCGTTCCCACGCTTACCAAGTGCCAAATACATAAGTGCATAACTCTCTCTCCCGATCAGCATATATAGATATATGATATACATAAGTGAGCCGCTCCGCTGCTGGCGTAGCCGCAGCTACACGGTTTAGCCTTAAGCGAAATGTATTTAAGGAACATATGAAATAATTAAATCAACAATTAAGAAAACACTTTCATTGGAGCGGGACCTTACCTGCTCCAACCAATAAAAACCTATAAAACCAAAACCAAAGAACATTGTTATTATACCCGCTCCCACATGTCCACGACATCAACCAGGTATTCGCCGGCAAGTCCATATTCTCCACCATCGATCTGATCAGTGCCTATCATCAGATCCCGCTTGCGCCGGAAGATCGGGAGAAGACCGCCATCATCACACCATTCGGACTCTTCGAGTTTAATGTAATGACATTTGGCCTCCGCAATGCATCGCAAACGTTTCAGCGGCACATGAACAACATCCTTGGCGATCTCGACTTTGTGGCTGTGTACATCGACGACATTTGCGTGGCTTCGGCAAGTGAAGCTCAGCACCGTCAGCACCTCAAAATTGTTTTTGATCGCCTGCGGCAAGCCAACCTACATATTAACGTGGCTAAGAGTGTGTTCGGAAAGACTGACGTAACATTTCTGGGACACTCTATCACGGCATCCGGTATATCCCCAACGGTCGAACGAGTGAATGCGATCAACGAGTTCCCGAAGCCGACCAAGATATGCGAGCTGCGCCGATTCATTGCCATGCTCAACTACTACCGCCGTTTCCTGCCGCAAGCAGCCGTTGTTCAAGGCATTCTCCAAGCGCTCATCCCGGGCAACAAGAAGAACGACCAGACGTTGGTAGTTTGGTCCGAGGACGCCGAAATGGCATTTTCGCGCTGCAAAACCGACTTGGCCAGCGCAGCACGGTTGGCGCACCCAATAGCCAACGCACCCCTTGCTCTCCATGTTGACGCCAGCAATTACGCAGTTGGAGCTGCGCTTCACCAGGTCAACGACAAACAACTGCAGCCCCTGAGTTTCTACTCTAAGCGCATGACGGAAACACAAAAGCGCTACAGTACGTACGATCGGGAGCTACTAGCGATTTTCCAAGCCGTCAAATTCAATCGTTTCATGATCGAGGGACGCGACTGCACTATTTACACCGACCACAAGCCATTAATTTATGCGTTTCGGCAGGATCACGAGAAAGCATCACCACGACAAGCGAGACAGTTGTCGTTTATCGCCGAATTCTGCACGAAAATCGAGCACATTAGTGGAGCGTCCAATACTGTGGCAGACGCCCTATCCCGCATTGCTGGAATCGAACAAATCGACATGGACGAGTGCGCACGCCTACAAGAGGCGGACGACGAGCTGCAGCATCTGTTAAGAGACATCGAGACGGGCAAATCTTCGTTGCAATTACGTAAACTCCAGCTGCCGAACTCCGACATCAGCGTATATTGTGATGTATCATCATCCCGTATTCGTCCATACATGCCATCGCCAATGCGCAGAATCGTATTCGACGTGCTGCATGGTATGGCTCATTCCGGCAAACGCGCCACTGTCAAACTGGTCACCGAACGCTTTGTGTGGCCCAGCATCAACAAGGACATCGCATCATGGTCGTCGTCTTGTGTCGAGTGCCAGCGATGTAAGGTATATCGACATAACAGAGCCGCCCTCAGCAACTTTGATGTGCCTGATGCCCGTTTCCAGCACATCAACATAGACCTGATTGGTCCGCTACCACCATCCAATGGCTATCGCTACTGCTTGACGATAATCGATCGGTTCAGCAGATGGCCAGCAGTAGTACCATTGACTGAAATCACGGCTGAAGAAGTGGCACGCGCACTCCTGCACGGTTGGATCGCACAGTATGGTGTCCCGATTAGGATTACGACCGACCAAGGACGACAGTTCGAGTCGGGCCTCTTCAAAGAGCTTTCGCGCATCCTAGGCGTAAAATTAAGCAGAACCACACCATACCACCCACAGTCGAACGGAATCATCGAGCGCTTTCATCGTACATTAAAGGCAGCGTTAAAATGTCACAATACCGTCGACTGGTACAACCGCATTCCCATCGTCTTACTTGGACTGCGAGCGACTTTCAAACCAGACATCAACGCACACCCGCCGAAATATTGTATGGCACCACCATACGCCTGCCTGGTGATCTTTTCAAATCTAGCCGGATCGAGGACTGCAATTCGCACTTTGTCAAGAGCCTGCGGAACATCATGACGCAGCTCCAGCCGACCCAAACCTCAGACCACGCTACTACAAGGACCTCATTCGTCGACAAACACTTGCAGACGTGCTCTCATGTCTTCATCAGAGACGACACCGTACGCGCCCCATTAAAATCGCCGTACGATGGTCCATATCTTATCCTGCAGCGAGAGGACAAATTTTTCGACTTAGAAGTAAAAGGCAAACGATTAAAAGTCAGCATCGATCGACTCAAGCCAGCAATCCTGCCCGACAAAGAAGCAGACGAAGGACGCGCATCGACTCAAGCGACTTCACCAGATGCACCTGCGTCATCTAAGAAGGACGAAATAGCGAAGCCTACAGCAACAAGCGACCCGCAGCCAACATCGACTACAACGCGAAGTGGACGTCATGTGCGACTGCCAGCTCGCTTCAAAGACCAGTGATCAGCCTCCTGGTCCAGCAGTTCCAGCAATCAGCAATGCTGATTTCTGGGGGGGAGTAATGTGGGGACCACCCACTAACTTCCGCACCATGCCTGAGTCCGTCGATACTCACTTTTCGATACTTAGCTTTTTCGATAGTTTTTAAGGTACGATCTCTATCATCTTCAACCACCACCAGCGGCCTCGTGTAAAAAACCGAAATTACTTTGTTCTTAAGTTAATAAATAAAACCTTGCCAATAAACAATAAACAATAAACAATAAAGGAATACTATCTCAACTCCCACAGTCTCTTGGCCAAGAAGCGAGCCACAAATATTAGAATGGGAGCCGCTAAGAATGATCGATGGCAGGATATCGGCGCCAATAAGAACGTCGATCTGCGAACTCCGGTAGAAATTCGGATCCGCTAGTTGCAAAGGCGGCAGCTGCTTCAGAGAGTTTTCTGGTATAGTACAGGATGGGAGATTTCCGGCCAATTGTGGTAGTACGTATGCAGACGTTTCAATTTGGATGTGGGGCTTGACTGGAGAACCTATGTTGAGTTGACAGCGCTTACGGGGCTGAGCCGCAACAGTGAGGTTGACCCCTGAAACTTGAGCTTGTACGGACTCATAAGGTAATTTAATCAAGTTGAACAACCGTTCTGATATAAAGGTTGCCTCAGAACCGGAGTCAATAAGTGCCCGTGCTGAGTATTTGATGCCCAAATGGCAAATCTCTATTAAAGCTGTACTCAGGAGGACCCCTTGAGTGCTTACAGCCAAGAACGTTTGCACATTTGGTTGACTCGTCGATGGAGTGGACTGTATATTTTGCTGGTAATCAAATGTGGATAATTGGGGCTGATGGTCAGGATCGACCGCGGATTGGACTGCCGGAGTGCTATTTCGGTGCAGGAGAGTGTTATGGCGTCCTCTGCAAGTATAGCAATTATGCGTGCTGGTGCAGTCCCTAAGAAGATGCGTTCTGGCGAAACAGTTTAAACATAACTTCTGCTGTTTGATGTATTTCTCCCGATCTCCTACTGGCATTCGTAAGAATAACGGACATACTCGGATGGGATGGTTGAGAACAAAGTTTACAGGATTGTGGATTTACTGTAACTCTATTCTCAAAAGTTTGGATTGTCCGCGGTGCTCTGGATTGAGCGCTCGCGTTTGGCTTAAACTCTTCAATCGCCTCGAGCGTTCGATGACGATCTTGTAAGAAAGCCGTGAATTCATCCCAGAGTGGAATATCTGTCTTACTAATAAGGGACTGCTCCCATAGAGACAGCGTTAGCTTTGGTAACTTGGAGGAGCACAGAAAAACTAGCATGCAATCCCAGTTAGTGGTATCGATTTTTGCTATTTTCAGAGCCGTTAAACAACCTTGGACCGTGCTCTCTAGCTGTTTCAAGGATTTGCCGCATTCAAGGGGGACGGAAGATAAGTTAAACAAAGTCTTCAGCTGACTGTTGACCAGTAGCCTCTTATTTTCGAACCGATTCTGCAAGTTCCTCCACGCTGATTCAAAACCATCATTGGTTAGAGGTGATAAGGACACAATGGATTTGGCTTCTCCTAAACTGCATCACCATTAATAAACGAATTGGTTTTGTCTAGGGACGTCAGTCCCATTCAAATTGTCTTTATTGATTAAATTGTCCAAAGTTCTTATTGATATATTAGAGCTAAGGGCCGCGCAACTGCGCTGCCAGCAAGCCCGGCAGCGGAGCGGCTGTCTTATGTATATTCCTATGTACTTGGTTGCTGAAGGCAGCGACCAAGCGGGAGAGTCATATTCGCACATTCGGTTATACGTTATTATGCTGACACTGCACTTGATCGGTCATACACTTTATGTGTGCGATCATATTATGTCCTACTTCTGCTTGGACTTCTGCTTATTAATTGACTAAGACGAAGAGTCATAGTCCGTACAGTGTCTACTCAATATGTGCGTATACTACATCTCCCTCCTTTTGAAAAATAACGTAATATATGAAGTTATTTTCCAAATATTATATAATATTTTTTAAGTATTATAATTTAAATTTTTTTTATTATTATTATTTTTTTTTTTTTGTGTATATATATATATTTATTTATTTATTTTTTTATTTATTTATTTTTTTTTTTTTATAGTATATTTTTAAATTCAAAATTAGATAAATGTTTTATATTGAACTATAGAAAAAATATATGTATATATGTGCAAAAATTTGTTTTTGCTTTTAGTTGGTTGATATAAAATATATAAAATCAATTACATTGTTTAAAGACAATCTAATGTATTTGTTTCGTTTATCTATATATACCCTGCAGTACCAAAATTCCACGTCCCCGATTTTTCCACGCGGCATGCTCGAAAAACAAAAACAAATTACATGGGCTCCGTTTAGCGAAGTTCGAAACGAAGTAGGCGCAACAAAAATCTACCTGCGTTCGGCTTTTGCCGATTTCTCACGAAGCTCGGACTGTATATTTGTTTTTGTTTTCGAACTGACTCGGACCAGCGGTTTTCGACAGTTGAAAACAAATTGTGTTGGGTCGACGTCAGAATACCCTTTTTAAAATAAGTTGTAATATTTATAAATCTAAGTTCTTATTTAATTAATTATTATCTATTTAGTCGAATGGTATTTTAGCATATTTATTAAACATTTCCTTTGGGCAAAGGCAAAATGTTTATATTCGTTATTCTGCCTTATGTAGGGGAAATTAAAAGGCATTGATTTGGTCGTGCATACCCTGGCACGCGCCAGAATATTCGGTCTTTGGGTTTCGGTTTCGTCTTGCTTCTGCCCATTCCCTTTGCATTTGAAATTGAAGTGCAGCTGTACACAAGTGTTTTTGCGACCTTTGCGAAATAATTAAATAATTATTTAATTTTAAAATTCAGATCAGGTAAGTTCAGTGATTTGTGATCTTTTTATTTATATATGTATATTGTTTATTGTTTATTTGGTTAAACAATTGGATTCTGTTCGCGGCTTAATGTGGTTTTATATTTACATATATGTAAATATATATTTGTGTTAATTCAAAGTTTTCCGCCTTTTAAATAAACATTAGTTTATTAAAATAATGTAAGAAAATGTGCAATTAAAGACAGTAAAACAGAATCCAATTGTACAAATAAAAGTGAAAAAAAACGGGACAAGAGCGTGCTAGTCAAACGCCGTTATAACGGCTACACTACACTACACTACAAATAAAGTGTTTCAAAATAGTGTTGATAATAAAAATAAATAAAAATAATAATAAAATGTATAATTAAAAACCAAACAAAAATTATAATATAATCAAAAATAATAATATAAATAATATAAATAATATAAATAAATAAATAATTAAAATAAATAAATATAATAATATAAATTAATCAATAAATAAATAATATGAATATAAATAAATACATAAATAAATAAATAAAATAAATAAATATAATAATATAAATTAATCAATAAATAAAAATATGAATATATAAATATAAATAATATAAATAAATAAATAAATAAATAAATAAATAAATAAATAAATAAATAATATAAATATAAATATAAATAAATCAATAAATAAATAATATGATAATATGGATATATAAATATAAATAATATAAATAAATAAATATAAATATAAATAAATAATTAAAATAAATAAATAATTAAATAATATAAATAAATAATTAAAATAAATAAATAAATAATAAAAACAAATACAAATAATAAAATAAGTAAAAATAATAATAAAAAAATAAATAACATAAAAACTAAATTAATGTAATAATATTTTAAAGTATTAAAGTATTACTTTAATTTTAATTTTCGTTTAAAAAGAATGATTTGTTCGATTTTAATTTATATCAATGAAAATTAAACAAATAATAATTCAATTTGCATTTAAGATTAATTTAACATTTAATTTATTATTTAATCATTCTTTTTAAACGAAAATTAAAATTAAAGTAATACTTTAATACTTTAAAATATTATTACATTAATTTAGTTTTTATGTTATTTATTTTTTTATTATTATTTTTACTTATTTTATTGTTTTTATTTCGTTTTAAAATATTTTTATTTATTTTTAATTTATTATCAACACTATTTATAAACACTACATTTTCTTCAATTTTTTTTTTATCAGAAAAAAGATAATATTTAAAATTTCACAAAAATTTAAAATATCGATAAATTTATTGAATTTATTATTTACTAATATATCATTTATTTATATAAATAAAATAAAACATATAAATAAATAAAATAAAATAAAATACGCTTTTTAACTCAAAAGTCTTTCAACTGCCCTTAGTGAAATTAACAAAGGAAGAAAATGGTTGGCTCTAGTCAGTTAGCTAAATTAAAATTAAAAACTAGGAAAATGATTTTTAGGCGTGCTCATGGAAGGCTCAGTGAAGTAGGAAGTGAGGTGTTAGAAGTAGAAGCTGGGCCTAGCACTAGAGAGAGAAGGGAAACTTTGGAGCCACCCATGGAAATAGAAGAATTTAACGATTTTGATGTAGGTAGCATAGCTGCACATTCCCGTGATGGTTGTGATTTAAATACTCAATTAAAAAATTGGTATTTAAAGCATAAGCCAACACGTCAATGTGCCATAGACCTTGTTGAAATTTTAAATTCGCAAGGTTTAAAAGTAAAGCCCTTTTATAAATTTAATTGTTCAGAAAACCCCGATATAAGTCAAATAGGAGGCGGGTCTTATTTGCATATCGGATTGTCTAAACAATTAAGTAAATTATCCGTTTTCCCTCAATTGCCTCATTAGCTTAGATTTAAACATTGACGGCCTTCCGCTTTTTAAAAGTTCCAGGGCTCAGTTATGGCCAATTCTCGTTAGAATTAATAATGTCCATGGCCGCCCCGTTTTGCCAATTGGCGTTTTTATGGGCCATAATTTGATTGCGAAAAGTTTTTGTCGAAATTCTCGTCCGAGTTGTACGAAATGTTAAAAAACGGTTTAGCCATTTCAAATAAAGTAACAGGTTTGGAAATTAGAGCAATCGTTTGCGATGGTCCTGGTCGTGCATTTATTACAGGCACGCCTGGACATACGTCCAGCCATGGGTGTAGTAAATGCACGCAAGTCGGGAGAAAAGTAGATTCTGTATTGACATTCAGCACTTCACGTGCTGCATTAATAACAGATGAAAACTTTTGTGACAGGACTTACCGTCACCATCATTAAGTACAATTTTTAAATACCCAGTCCGCTTTATAAAAACTTGGGATAAAAATGGTAACCCAAGTCCCTCTTGATTGCATGCACCTTATTGAATTAGTTGTCATGCAAAATTTTTAGTTAGAATTGTTAACAATAAGGTTAACGAAGAATATAAGATTTCCAAACCAAGCAAAGGAACTATATCTGAATGCTTGAAATCAATGAAAAGCTACGTCCCAAAAGAGTTTGCTCGAAAGCCAAGAACACTGGACGACTTACCGCATTGGAAAGCCACGGAATTTCGACAATTCCTTTTATATACTGGCATTGTAGCTCTAAAAGATGCCATTTATGATGACCAGTATTACGAATTTCTTTTGCTCCACTGTGCATTTAGGATGTTGTCCTCTCACTTGCAACGAGAGTCCAACGTCAGTAATGGCCAAAATATGTTGGATTTATTCGTAACGAATTTTCCCATCATTTTTGGAGAAAACAGTGTGTCGTACAACGTTCATGGCTTACTTCACGTAAAAGAGACCATTAGGCAAATAAGTGATCCGTTTTCAGGCTATTCTTACTCCTTCGAGAATTATTTACAAACACTGAAGGGGTTTGTACGAAAGCCAACTCAAATTTTACAACAGATAATTAGAAAGATAGTTGAGGATTGCGATATTCGGGTGGAAGAAAAGGGTATAAAATTAATAGGTAGGATTCTAAAGTTAAAGGGATGTACACTTCAAAATAAAAGGCCAGATAGCTATTGTTATGTAGGAGAACACATCCCAATTGAGGTAGATAGTTTTCAAGAGGATGCAGAAGGGATTTTTATTTTAGGCAGGAGATTTGTAAATATTAGAAGCTTTTTTGAAGAGCCTGTATCCTCATTAGCTTTAGGTATTTGTTTAGGTAGCGTAAATATGGCATCAGAGATAGAAAGATTTAGTGTTTCAGATAGGGTTAGAAAAGCTGTTGCGATGCCATATAAGGGGGAATTAGTGGTAGTTCCATATTTACATTTTTCATAGGGTGTTATTTCTCCCTTTGTTCATTTACATTTTTTTTTTTTTTTTTGGAGGTGTTTAGTCCGTAGGCGTATTTTTCAATATGAATCGGGCATATCTTAGGCGACGGCGTTTAAGGTATCTTTAGAAGATTCACCTTCCATGGTTCGACGACCAAAAAAAAAAAAAAAAAGCGTATTTTTATAAATAAAAAAAAAAAAAAAACATAAAATACTATTTCTATTTTTTTTTAGTCTCACCTTCATTTTTATAAGATGGCCGACCAAAAACCCAATTAAGAAGATGGTGTTCGCTGTCGAACGTAAGTAAAATAACATAAAATAAAATAAAATAAAATATAACAAATTTCATATAAAAAATTTTTTTAGGAGAGGACTTTCTGGATGAGCCTGTCGTCAGGGCTCCCCATCGTGATGAGCTCACCACAAGGGTTCGGGCTCTGGAAGAAAAGGTGGAGGCTGTCCACAGAGCTCTGGAGACTAACACCAGAGTCTTGGAGTCCACCACGACTGAGGTGTCGAAACTGGTTGCCATGGTTGGAGTGTTTCTGAATGGAAAGACAAACGAAGCAAACATGGCAGCCAGTTTCTCCTTCCCGGTGGCGGATGACGAGGCTCTAGGTGCTCTGGAGTTCATGTTGAACCCGGAGAATACGAGCTTGTGTGTAAGTATAATATTTATAGTCAAAATGTCAAAATGTAATTAATTTTGTATTTATTTTTGCAGATTGCCGCTGTTAGCACCTTATTGAAACGGGCTAAGCTTACAAAATCAATAAAAACCGTCCTGGACCCAGGGATTTGTTCCTCCTACAACATAGGACGGTTGAAATCGTTTCCGAAAGTTTTTTCGGTCTTACTTGGTAAGTTTCTATTTGGAGCATAGTGCAGAAGATATTATTTTACTGATTTTATTATATTTTTTTTACAGATAGCATAGCAACTTTAGAAGGCCAGAGCCAGTCGGCAGAGAAGGCCTTGGCTCACGCAATGTATTGCGTGAAAAACAATTTATATAAACGAACACGAAATGAAGATAAATAAATATTTAAATGAACACAAACTCGAAGTAATATATTTAATTCCACGGGTTTTCCACGGAGATTCCCCGCAGGTTTTCCACGGTGTTTCAACGGGCTTTCCACGGAGATTCCCCGCAGGTTTTCAACGGTGTTTCAACGGGTTTTCCACGGAGATTCCCCGCAGGTTTTCAACGGTGTTTCAACGGGTTTTCCACGGAGATTCCCCGCAGGTTTTCCACGGTGTTTCAACGGGTTTTCCACGGAGATTCCCCGCAGGTTTTGCACGGTGTTTCAACGGGCTTTCCACGGAGATTCCCCGCAGGTTTTCCACGGTGTTTCAACGGGTTTTCCACGGAGATTCCCCGCAGGTTTTCAACGGTGTTTCAACGGGTTTTCCACGGAGATTCCCCGCACGATTTCCCCGGTGTTTCAACGGGTTTTCCACGGAGATTCCCCGCACGTTTTCCCCGGTGTTTCCACGCGAAATCCACGGAGAATCGAGTTCGAAATTTCGAAATTGCCTGGGAAATGGCGCGGGGATTCCACGCGATTTCCACGAATAATCCCCGCCGAATTTCAAATTCCACGCCACGTCGGAACGATGTATGAAAAATCCCCGCCAGATTTGTAAGGAAATTCCACGCCAGTCCCCGGGACTGGCGTGGAATTGGGGCGTGGAATATCCGGTGAAAAGCCGTGGACTGGTACTGAAGGGTATGGTTGTTTTATATATGTGGTTGTTTTTTTTTTTTTATATATATATGCGGTTGGCCAACCCTACAAAATATATTAGGAATTAAAAATTTTTAACCTATCTTTATGGACTATCTGCTTTTTATTTTTATTTCCTACAATTGTAATATTATCATTATCTCCTATATCTGAAACTAAATATGGTCCTAAATAATTATTGTCAAGTTTATGACCTGTTTCGTTCCTAAGTAATACCTTATCTCCTATTTTTAATTCAAAATTACAAACATTTTTATCATAATTTATTTTTCTATCGGCTTTTGCCTTTTCTAACATATTTCTCGCTCTTATATAAGCTGTTTCTAATCTTAGCTTAACTTCTTTCGAATAGTCATCCATGTTGTAAATTGGATCTATTCTGTCTATCTTGCCAAAATCTGTGAACTGTCTTGGTAATTTTCCAAATACTAGTTCATATGGACAATACTCGTGAACTACTGATGGTGTTGTGTTGAAACAATAAGCAAAATATTGTATCCATACATCCCAGTCAGTTTTGTCAACAGATATATACGAGCGAACATACTCGTTGAATGTTCTGTGACTTCGTTCTATTGTTCCTAGTGTCTGATGATGGTGTGCTGTTGAAGTAATGTTTTTTATCTTCATATATTTGCACAAGTCGTCTATAATCTGGTTTTTGTATTCCGTTCCCATGTCCGTAATGATTTTTGTCATTGGACCGTACTTTAGAATAAAATTTTCGAATATTGCCTTAGCAACTGATCTTGCGCTTTTATTTGGTATTGGTACCGTTACCAAATATTTTGTTAAATCGCAAATTATAGTGACAGCGTACTCATTTCCATCTTCTGATCTTGGAAGTGGACATTGGTATCTATCAAAACTATATCAAATGCTGTTGCTGGTGTTTCAGTTATTGTCATGGGTGTTCTTGTATGTTTCAGCGTTTTTGCTTGCTGACATTTCAAACATGTCTTAACATATTTACTTATTGTCTTTGTCATTTGTGGCCAATAATAAAAGTTTTTGATTTTCTTCAGGGTTCTAGAAATTCCTGAGTGGCCTCCTTCTGACGGGTCGTCATGGTATTTAGACAGTATTGCTTTTATTTGAACCTTATCGTTTTTATCTATCTTAGTCACCTTGTTCAATAGCGCTATTGTTAAATTTTTTAATATTTTATTGCCCTTTTCTTTAAAATTCTTTATAGTGACAAACTCGAAGATTTGTTCACTTGGTGACAATTGCGTTCGGATGATTTTATTTATTCTTGCTTCTTCATTAAGCCTTTGAAAAAACTGATCTAAATCGATTTTTTCATTAGAATAAAAATGAGTCATATCGAAACGTGTTATAATATTCTTGCCTCTTTTTAACAAACACTTATGTTTGTCTATTTTGAGAACAACATATTTTTTGGCATCAATGTTATTGATTACCTGATAGATATTGGGCCTTTCTAAAATGTATTCATTCGTTAGTGGTTCATCCAATTTTCACCTGCGCAGGTATTTTTCTGTCTTGTTGAAGATCTTGTTGTGACCTTAAATATTTGTCTATTCATTGCTTTAAGTTCTCCGATTGTTATTCGGGACAAAGCATCTGCAACGTGATTATCCTTCCCCTTGAGGTATTCCACTGTGAATTCAAACTCCTCCAAGTCTAGTCTCATTCTAGTTAATTTCGAGCTCGGGTTTCTCATAGAGAAAAGGTATGATAGTGGCCTATGGTCACTTTGTACTAAAGAATGCCTACCATATATGTATGGTCTGAAGTGATTTATTGCCCAATGAATAGCTGCTAGTTCTTGTTCTGTTGTGGACTTATTACTTTCGCCTTTTGTAAAGCTTCTTGAAGCGTATGCCACTGGTAGCTGTTGACCGTTGTGGTCTTGAGATAGTACCGCTCCACATGCCTGTTTACTGGCATCTGTGGTTATGCAAAATTGTTTGCTGAAATCTGGGTACTGAAGAAGTGTTGGTTTCATTAATTCCCTTTTAAGGTATTCGAATGCTTCATTGCATTCGCTTGTCCATTCAAATGGTACGTTCTTTTTACAAAGCCTCGTTAAGTGGCGTGATTTATCTGAGAAATTTTTAATAAATCTTCTGTAATAATTGCAAAATGCGACGAATCGTCTAGCTTCGTCTGCATTTACTGGTTGGGGGTAATTTTTAATTACCTCATATTTAGAGTCATCTGGTAATATACCTTTATCAGTACATTTGTGACCTAAATAAGTAACCTCTTTCATAAAGAAAGTGCATTTTCTGGATGTAGCTTTAAATTATGTTGTCTACATAATTTGAAAACGTCGGTTAAATTCTTAAGCATATGCTTTTCAGAACAACCTATAACTACTAAATCATCCATATACAGAAATGCTTGGGAAGGCGTTAAGCCTGAAAATGCAAGAGTCATCATTCTTTGGAAAGAATTAGGGGCTATTTTTAACCCAAAAGGTAATCGCGTGTAGCGATACGCACCTGTTGCAGTTGAGAATGATGTCATATTTCTTGATTTTTCATCTAATTCGATTTGATGAAACCTGACATCAGGTCTAGGCACGAGAAATATTTTGCTCGTCCTAATTGATCAAGAATATCTTCTATTCTTGGAAGTGGGAATTTGTCTGCTAGCAGTTTCTTGTTGATTTGACGATAGTCAACTACTAATCGCCATCTCTTTTCCGCCGAATTAGGCAGAGATTTCTTGGGTACCAAGAGAAGTGGGCTATTATATTCTGAGATGGACGGCTCGACAATGCCGTCTCTTATTAATTTGTCAACTTGCCTTTGAATTTCTGGCTTTTGACTTTCTGGCATCTATAGTTTTTGATGTAGACTGGAGTTTTGTCATTTAATCTCAATTTTTGTTTATATAAAAGTTATTAGCTGATATGGTTTCTGTTTCGAGACCAAAAATATCGCTATACTCGGTGCATAGTTTTGTTAAATCGTTTTTAAATAACGACGGGAATTTGAGAAGTTTTAATACCTCTGAAGTTCTTTGTGCACTATGGTCTGCATTTGCATTGTAAACATCATAGTCATCTACTGATTCGCTTTTTATGTTTGCGCTGTTAACAATAGCGTCTTTATTGGTTGTATTTATAATGCGAATCAGAGCGTTCTGAGTGCTTACGAGTGCACTTGCTATTACAATGCCAGGTTGTATTTCCTGGTTGGGGATGAGAACATGTGTGTCAGTAGACGTTAGTTGAATCTTTCGAATAACTTCCGATCTAGCTGGCAAAACTATTTCATTATCTAGTGAATGTATTATAGGAATGTTTATATTCCTGAAATTTTCGGGCCGTAAAGTGAACCAATCTTCTTGGTCGTTGAATTCTAAAATACAATTGTATTTTTTAATGAAATCCAAACCAATTATACCATCCCCTGGTATAGGAAAATTGTCAGGTACGATATGGAATTCATATGATATTGCTGCATTTGCAGCACATATTTCCAAATTTATAGTACCTAGGGGACTGAATTGCCCTTGCCCCTATGCCTGATATACTAGTTGTATTCAGCGAATTTATATTATGTAAATTATTATTTCTGCATTTAAGCAAAGAAATTTCTGCACCTGTATCTACTAAAGAGTTACCAGTG
>JAECXF010000057.1:0-22500 GCA_018151655.1 Drosophila bocqueti
TTCCAATAGCGATGACATTTTTAAAAATATCTATAAAAATATTTATCGATTATTTATAAAAATACTTTTAATCGTGTTACGATGATTTTTATTAGCGATGCTAAAAGCGTTCTGATTTTGAGCGTTTTGGCGCGTTCGTTGCGCGGCAGATTTAAAATTTTTTTGCAGCTCTTTTATGTGTGCATTGCCGGGCTTGAAAATTTGCAATAACATTGACCGCATCTTTGTCTTGTTTGTGACATTGGCAGGCGTCAAAAATTTTAAGCGCAAATGACCGTTTTTTGTGTTCAAAATTTTTTAGCTATTTTTTTTTGTGTAGCTTTTTTCAGGTTTTTTTTAGCTGATGTTGTAGACAAAAAACAGTAGCTAAACGTTGTGCAAAAAAAACTTTAATTTTCCCAAAACAACGGCGCTAAATGAAAAAACGTTTCACGCCGTCAAAAAAGCTAGAATTTTCAAGCCGACATTTTTTCTGTGCTAGTTTAAATTTTATTCATTTATTTGCATAAAAATTTTCTCTTAAATATTAACTTTAAAAAATAAATTCAAAAAAATGACATATTATATTATTTCGCCCGACAAAAATGGCGAAATCGACCGAAATGTTGATGCTAATCGATCGTATATATGACATACGGTGTCATAAATGACTGCTTCACCTTTTTCCTGCATGCAGCCTGCGAAAAACACGTGTTTTAAAAATAAGAATACTTTTTATCGAATTTTGCATAAAAATATTTATAAAAATATTTATCGAATATTTATAAAAATACTTTTAATCGTTACGTACCAACGGTGAATTTCCAATTGCGATGACACTTATAAAAATACTTCCAATTGCGATGACATTTATGAAAATATTTCCAATAGCGATGACATTTTTTAAAAATATCTATAAAAATATTTATCGATTATTTATAAAAATACTTTTAATCGTGTTACGATGATTTTTATTAGCGATGCTAAAAGCGTTCTGATTTTGAGCGTTTTGGCGCGTTCGTTGCGCGGCAGATTTAAAATTTTTTTGCAGCTCTTTTATGTGTGCATTGCCGGGCTTGAAAATTTGCAATAACATTGACCGCATCTTTGTCTTGTTTGTGACATTGGCAGGCGTCAAAAATTTTAAGCGCAAATGACCGTTTTTTGTGTTCAAAAATTTTTAGCTATTTTTTTTGTGTAGCTTTTTTTCAGGTTTTTTTAGCTGATGTTGTAGACAAAAAACAGTAGCTAAACGTTGTGCAAAAAAAACTTTAATTTTCCCCAAAACAACGGCGCTAAATGAAAAAAACGTTTCACGCCGTCAAAAAAGCTAGAATTTTCAAGCCGACATTTTTTCTGTGCTAGTTTAAATTTTATTCATTTATTTGCATAAAAATTTTCTCTTAAATATTAACTTTAAAAAAATAAATTCAAAAAAATGACATATTATTTGCCCGACAAAAATGGCGAAATCGACCGAAATGTTGATGCTAATCGATCGTATATATGACATACGGTGTCATAAATGACTGCTTCACCTTTTTCCTGCATGCAGCCTGCGAAAAACACGTGTTTTAAAAATAAGAATACTTTTTATCGAATTTTGCATAAAAATATTTATAAAAATATTTATCGAATATTTATAAAAATACTTTTAATCGTTACGTACCAACGGTGAATTTCCAATTGCGATGACATTTATAAAAATACTTCCAATTGCGATGACATTTTTGAAAATATTTCCAATAGCGATGACATTTTTAAAAATATCTATAAAAATATTTATCGATTATTTATAAAAATACTTTTAATCGTGTTACGATGATTTTTATTAGCGATGCTAAAAGCGTTCTGATTTTGAGCGTTTTGGCGCGTTCGTTGCGCGGCAGATTTAAAATTTTTTTTGCAGCTCTTTTATGTGTGCATTGCCGGGCTTGAAAATTTGCAATAACATTGACCGCATCTTTGTCTTGTTTGTGACATTGGCAGGCGTCAAAAATTTTAAGCGCAAATGACCGTTTTTTGTGTTCAAAAATTTTTTAGCTATTTTTTTGTGTAGCTTTTTTTCAGGTTTTTTTTAGCTGATGTTGTAGACAAAAAACAGTAGCTAAACGTTGTGCAAAAAAACTTTAATTTTCCCCAAAACAACGGCGCTAAATGAAAAAAACGTTTCACGCCGTCAAAAAAGCTAGAATTTTCAAGCCGACATTTTTTCTGTGCTAGTTTAAATTTTATTCATTTATTTGCATAAAAATTTTCTCTTAAATATTAACTTTAAAAAAATAAATTCAAAAAAATGACATATTATTTGCCCGACAAAAATGGCGAAATCGACCGAAATGTTGATGCTAATCGATCGTATATATGACATACGGTGTCATAAATGACTGCTTCACCTTTTTCCTGCATGCAGCCTGCGAAAAACACGTGTTTTAAAAATAAGAATACTTTTTATCGAATTTTGCATAAAAATATTTATAAAAATATTTATCGAATATTTATAAAAATACTTTTAATCGATACGTACCAACGGTGAATTTCCAATTGCGATGACACTTATAAAAATACTTCCAATTGCGATGACATTTATTAAAATATTTCCAATAGCGATGACATTTTTAAAAATATCTATAAAAATATTTATCGATTATTTATAAAAATACTTTTAATCGTGTTACGATGATTTTTATTAGCGATGCTAAAAGCGTTCTGATTTTGAGCGTTTTGGCGCGTTCGTTGCGCGGCAGATTTAAAATTTTTTTGCAGCTCTTTTATGTGTGCATTGCCGGGCTTGAAAATTTGCAATAACATTGACCGCATCTTTGTCTTGTTTGTGACATTGGCAGGCGTCAAAAATTTTAAGCGCAAATGACCGTTTTTTGTGTTCAAAAATTTTTTAGCTATTTTTTTTTGTGTAGCTTTTTTCAGGTTTTTTTTAGCTGATGTTGTAGACAAAAAACAGTAGCTAAACGTTGTGCAAAAAAACTTTAATTTTCCCCAAAACAACGGCGCTAAATGAAAAAAACGTTTCACGCCGTCAAAAAAGCTAGAATTTTCAAGCCGACATTTTTTCTGTGCTAGTTTAAATTTTATTCATTTATTTGCATAAAAATTTTCTCTTAAATATTAACTTTAAAAAAATAAATTCAAAAAAAATGACATATTATTTGCCCGACAAAAATGGCGAAATCGACCGAAATGTTGATGCTAATCGATCGTATATATGACATACGGTGTCATAAATGACTGCTTCACCTTTTTCCTGCATGCAGCCTGCGAAAAACACGTGTTTTAAAAATAAGAATACTTTTTATCGAATTTTGCATAAAAATATTTATAAAAATATTTATCGAATATTTATAAAAATACTTTTAATCGTTACGTACCAACGGTGAATTTCCAATTGCGATGACACTTATAAAAATACTTCCAATTGCGATGACATTTATTAAAATATTTCCAATAGCGATGACATTTTTAAAAATATCTATAAAAATATTTATCGATTATTTATAAAAATACTTTTAATCGTGTTACGATGATTTTTATTAGCGATGCTAAAAGCGTTCTGATTTTGAGCGTTTTGGCGCGTTCGTTGCGCGGCAGATTTAAAAATTTTTTTGCAGCTCTTTTATGTGTGCATTGCCGGGCTTGAAAATTTGCAATAACATTGACCGCATCTTTGTCTTGTTTGTGACATTGGCAGGCGTCAAAAATTTTAAGCGCAAATGACCGTTTTTTGTGTTCAAAAATTTTTTAGCTATTTTTTTTTGTGTAGCTTTTTTCAGGTTTTTTTAGCTGATGTTGTAGACAAAAAACAGTAGCTAAACGTTGTGCAAAAAAACTTTAATTTTCCCCAAAACAACGGCGCTAAATGAAAAAAACGTTTCACGCCGTCAAAAAAGCTAGAATTTTCAAGCCGACATTTTTTCTGTGCTAGTTTAAATTTTATTCATTTATTTGCATAAAAATTTTCTCTTAAATATTAACTTTAAAAAAATAAATTCAAAAAAATGACATATTATTTGCCCGACAAAAATGGCGAAATCGACCGAAATGTTGATGCTAATCGATCGTATATATGACATACGGTGTCATAAATGACTGCTTCACCTTTTCCTGCATGCAGCCTGCGAAAAACACGTGTTTTAAAAATAAGAATACTTTTTATCGAATTTTGCATAAAAATATTTATAAAAATATTTATCGAATATTTATAAAAATACTTTTAATCGTTACGTACCAACGGTGAATTTCCAATTGCGATGACACTTATAAAAATACTTCCAATTGCGATGACATTTATTAAAATATTTCCAATAGCGATGACATTTTTAAAAATATCTATAAAAATATTTATCGATTATTTATAAAAATACTTTTAATCGTGTTACGATGATTTTTATTAGCGATGCTAAAAGCGTTCTGATTTTGAGCGTTTTGGCGCGTTCGTTGCGCGGCAGATTTAAAATTTTTTTTGCAGCTCTTTTATGTGTGCATTGCCGGGCTTGAAAATTTGCAATAACATTGACCGCATCTTTGTCTTGTTTGTGACATTGGCAGGCGTCAAAAATTTTAAGCGCAAATGACCGTTTTTTGTGTTCAAAAATTTTTTAGCTATTTTTTTTGTGTAGCTTTTTTTCAGGTTTTTTTAGCTGATGTTGTAGACAAAAAACAGTAGCTAAACGTTGTGCAAAAAAAACTTTAATTTTCCCCAAAACAACGGCGCTAAATGAAAAAAACGTTTCACGCCGTCAAAAAAGCTAGAATTTTCAAGCCGACATTTTTCTGTGCTAGTTTAAATTTTATTCATTTATTTGCATAAAAATTTTCTCTTAAATATTAACTTTAAAAAAATAAATTCAAAAAAATGACATATTATTTGCCCGACAAAAATGGCGAAATCGACCGAAATGTTGATGCTAATCGATCGTATATATGACATACGGTGTCATAAATGACTGCTTCACCTTTTTCCTGCATGCAGCCTGCGAAAAACACGTGTTTTAAAAATAAGAATACTTTTTATCGAATTTTGCATAAAAATATTTATAAAAATATTTATCGAATATTTATAAAAATACTTTTAATCGTTACGTACCAACGGTGAATTTCCAATTGCGATGACACTTATAAAAATACTTCCAATTGCGATGACATTTATTAAAATATTTCCAATAGCGATGACATTTTTAAAAATATCTATAAAAATATTTATCGATTATTTATAAAAATACTTTTAATCGTGTTACGATGATTTTTATTAGCGATGCTAAAAGCGTTCTGATTTTGAGCGTTTTGGCGCGTTCGTTGCGCGGCAGATTTAAAATTTTTTTGCAGCTCTTTTATGTGTGCATTGCCGGGCTTGAAAATTTGCAATAACATTGACCGCATCTTTGTCTTGTTTGTGACATTGGCAGGCGTCAAAAATTTTAAGCGCAAATGACCGTTTTTTGTGTTCAAAAATTTTTTAGCTATTTTTTTTTGTGTAGCTTTTTTTCAGGTTTTTTTAGCTGATGTTGTAGACAAAAAACAGTAGCTAAACGTTGTGCAAAAAAAAACTTTAATTTTCCCCAAAACAACGGCGCTAAATGAAAAAAACGTTTCACGCCGTCAAAAAAAGCTAGAATTTTCAAGCCGACATTTTTTCTGTGCTAGTTTAAATTTTATTCATTTATTTGCATAAAAATTTTCTCTTAAATATTAACTTTAAAAAAATAAATTCAAAAAAATGACATATTATTTGCCCGACAAAAATGGCGAAATCGACCGAAATGTTGATGCTAATCGATCGTATATATGACATACGGTGTCATAAATGACTGCTTCACCTTTTTCCTGCATGCAGCCTGCGAAAAACACGTGTTTTAAAAATAAGAATACTTTTTATCGAATTTTGCATAAAAATATTTATAAAAATATTTATCGAATATTTATAAAAATACTTTTAATCGTTACGTACCAACGGTGAATTTCCAATTGCGATGACACTTATAAAAATACTTCCAATTGCGATGACATTTATTAAAATATTTCCAATAGCGATGACATTTTTAAAAATATCTATAAAAATATTTATCGATTATTTATAAAAATACTTTTAATCGTGTTACGATGATTTTTATTAGCGATGCTAAAAGCGTTCTGATTTTGAGCGTTTTGGCGCGTTCGTTGCGCGGCAGATTTAAAATTTTTTTGCAGCTCTTTTATGTGTGCATTGCCGGGCTTGAAAATTTGCAATAACATTGACCGCATCTTTGTCTTGTTTGTGACATTGGCAGGCGTCAAAAATTTTAAGCGCAAATGACCGTTTTTTGTGTTCAAAAATTTTTTAGCTATTTTTTTGTGTAGCTTTTTTTCAGGTTTTTTTAGCTGATGTTGTAGACAAAAAACAGTAGCTAAACGTTGTGCAAAAAAAACTTTAATTTTCCCCAAAACAACGGCGCTAAATGAAAAAACGTTTCACGCCGTCAAAAAAGCTAGAATTTTCAAGCCGACATTTTTTCTGTGCTAGTTTAAATTTTATTCATTTATTTGCATAAAAATTTTCTCTTAAATATTAACTTTAAAAAAATAAATTCAAAAAAATGACATATTATTTGCCCGACAAAAATGGCGAAATCGACCGAAATGTTGATGCTAATCGATCGTATATATGACATACGGTGTCATAAATGACTGCTTCACCTTTTTCCTGCATGCAGCCTGCGAAAAACACGTGTTTTAAAAATAAGAATACTTTTTATCGAATTTTGCATAAAAATATTTATAAAAATATTTATCGAATATTTATAAAAATACTTTTAATCGTTACGTACCAACGGTGAATTTCCAATTGCGATGACACTTATAAAAATACTTCCAATTGCGATGACATTTATTAAAATATTTCCAATAGCGATGACATTTTTAAAAATATCTATAAAAATATTTATCGATTATTTATAAAAATACTTTTAATCGTGTTACGATGATTTTTATTAGCGATGCTAAAAGCGTTCTGATTTTGAGCGTTTTGGCGCGTTCGTTGCGCGGCAGATTTAAAATTTTTTTGCAGCTCTTTTATGTGTGCATTGCCGGGCTTGAAAATTTGCAATAACATTGACCGCATCTTTGTCTTGTTTGTGACATTGGCAGGCGTCAAAAATTTTAAGCGCAAATGACCGTTTTTTGTGTTCAAAAATTTTTTAGCTATTTTTTTTGTGTAGCTTTTTTTCAGGTTTTTTTTAGCTGATGTTGTAGACAAAAAACAGTAGCTAAACGTTGTGCAAAAAAAACTTTAATTTTCCCCAAAACAACGGCGCTAAATGAAAAAAACGTTTCACGCCGTCAAAAAAGCTAGAATTTTCAAGCCGACATTTTTTCTGTGCTAGTTTAAATTTTATTCATTTATTTGCATAAAAATTTTCTCTTAAATATTAACTTTAAAAAAATAAATTCAAAAAAATGACATATTATTTGCCCGACAAAAATGGCGAAATCGACCGAAATGTTGATGCTAATCGATCGTATATATGACATACGGTGTCATAAATGACTGCTTCACCTTTTTCCTGCATGCAGCCTGCGAAAAACACGTGTTTTAAAAATAAGAATACTTTTTATCGAATTTTGCATAAAAATATTTATAAAAATATTTATCGAATATTTATAAAAATACTTTTAATCGTTACGTACCAACGGTGAATTTCCAATTGCGATGACACTTATAAAAATACTTCCAATTGCGATGACATTTATTAAAATATTTCCAATAGCGATGACATTTTTAAAAATATCTATAAAAATATTTATCGATTATTTATAAAAATACTTTTAATCGTGTTACGATGATTTTTATTAGCGATGCTAAAAGCGTTCTGATTTTGAGCGTTTTGGCGCGTTCGTTGCGCGGCAGATTTAAAATTTTTTTGCAGCTCTTTTATGTGTGCATTGCCGGGCTTGAAAATTTGCAATAACATTGACCGCATCTTTGTCTTGTTTGTGACATTGGCAGGCGTCAAAAATTTTAAGCGCAAATGACCGTTTTTTGTGTTCAAAAATTTTTTAGCTATTTTTTTTTGTGTAGCTTTTTTTCAGGTTTTTTTAGCTGATGTTGTAGACAAAAAACAGTAGCTAAACGTTGTGAAAAAAAACTTTAATTTTCCCCAAAACAACGGCGCTAAATGAAAAAAACGTTTCACGCCGTCAAAAAAGCTAGAATTTTCAAGCCGACATTTTTTCTGTGCTAGTTTAAATTTTATTCATTTATTTGCATAAAAATTTTCTCTTAAATATTAACTTTAAAAAAATAAATTCAAAAAAATGACATATTATTTGCCCGACAAAAATGGCGAAATCGACCGAAATGTTGATGCTAATCGATAGTATATATGACATACGGTGTCATAAATGACTGCTTCACCTTTTTCCTGCATGCAGCCTGCGAAAAACACGTGTTTTAAAAATAAGAATACTTTTTATCGAATTTTGCATAAAAATATTTATAAAAATATTTATCGAATATTTATAAAAATACTTTTAATCGTTACGTACCAACGGTGAATTTCCAATTGCGATGACACTTATAAAAATACTTCCAATTGCGATGACATTTATTAAAATATTTCCAATAGCGATGACATTTTTTAAAAATATCTATAAAAATATTTATCGATTATTTATAAAAATACTTTTAATCGTGTTACGATGATTTTTATTAGCGATGCTAAAAGCGTTCTGATTTTGAGCGTTTTGGCGCGTTCGTTGCGCGGCAGATTTAAAATTTTTTTGCAGCTCTTTTATGTGTGCATTGCCGGGCTTGAAAATTTGCAATAACATTGACCGCATCTTTGTCTTGTTTGTGACATTGGCAGGCGTCAAAAATTTTAAGCGCAAATGACCGTTTTTTGTGTTCAAAAATTTTTTAGCTATTTTTTTTTGTGTAGCTTTTTTTCAGGTTTTTTTAGCTGATGTTGTAGACAAAAAACAGTAGCTAAACGTTGTGCAAAAAAACTTTAATTTTCCCCAAAACAACGGCGCTAAATGAAAAAAACGTTTCACGCCGTCAAAAAAGCTAGAATTTTCAAGCCGACATTTTTTCTGTGCTAGTTTAAATTTTATTCATTTATTTGCATAAAAATTTTCTCTTAAATATTAACTTTAAAAAAATAAATTCAAAAAAATGACATATTATTTGCCCGACAAAAATGGCGAAATCGACCGAAATGTTGATGCTAATCGATAGTATATATGACATACGGTGTCATAAATGACTGCTTCACCTTTTTCCTGCATGCAGCCTGCGAAAAACACGTGTTTTAAAAATAAGAATACTTTTTATCGAATTTTGCATAAAAATATTTATAAAAATATTTATCGAATATTTATAAAAATACTTTTAATCGATACGTACCAACGGTGAATTTCCAATTGCGATGACACTTACAAAAATACTTCCAATTGCGATGACATTTATTAAAATATTTCCAATAGCGATGACATTTTTAAAAATATCTATAAAAATATTTATCGATTATTTATAAAAATACTTTTAATCGTGTTACGATGATTTTTATTAGCGATGCTAAAAGCGTTCTGATTTTGAGCGTTTTGGCGCGTTCGTTGCGCGGCAGATTTAAAATTTTTTTGCAGCTCTTTTATGTGTGCATTGCCGGGCTTGAAAATTTGCAATAACATTGACCGCATCTTTGTCTTGTTTGTGACATTGGCAGGCGTCAAAAATTTTAAGCGCAAATGACCGTTTTTTGTGTTCAAAAATTTTTTAGCTATTTTTTTTGTGTAGCTTTTTTTCAGGTTTTTTTTAGCTGATGTTGTAGACAAAAAACAGTAGCTAAACGTTGTGCAAAAAAACTTTAATTTTCCCCAAAACAACGGCGCTAAATGAAAAAAACGTTTCACGCCGTCAAAAAAGCTAGAATTTTCAAGCCGACATTTTTTCTGTGCTAGTTTAAATTTTATTCATTTATTTGCATAAAAATTTTCTCTTAAATATTAACTTTAAAAAAATAAATTCAAAAAAATGACATATTATTTGCCCGACAAAAATGGCGAAATCGACCGAAATGTTGATGCTAATCGATAGTATATATGACATACGGTGTCATAAATGACTGCTTCACCTTTTTCCTGCATGCAGCCTGCGAAAAACACGTGTTTTAAAAATAAGAATACTTTTTATCGAATTTTGCATAAAAATATTTATAAAAATATTTATCGAATATTTATAAAAATACTTTTAATCGATACGTACCAACGGTGAATTTCCAATTGCGATGACACTTATAAAAATACTTCCAATTGCGATGACATTTATTAAAATATTTCCAATAGCGATGACATTTTTAAAAATATCTATAAAAATATTTATCGATTATTTATAAAAATACTTTTAATCGTGTTACGATGATTTTTATTAGCGATGCTAAAAGCGTTCTGATTTTGAGCGTTTTGGCGCGTTCGTTGCGCGGCAGATTTAAAATTTTTTTGCAGCTCTTTTATGTGTGCATTGCCGGGCTTGAAAATTTGCAATAACATTGACCGCATCTTTGTCTTGTTTGTGACATTGGCAGGCGTCAAAAATTTTAAGCGCAAATGACCGTTTTTTGTGTTCAAAAATTTTTTAGCTATTTTTTTTTGTGTAGCTTTTTTTCAGGTTTTTTTTAGCTGATGTTGTAGACAAAAAACAGTAGCTAAACGTTGTGCAAAAAAACTTTAATTTTCCCCAAAACAACGGCGCTAAATGAAAAAAACGTTTCACGCCGTCAAAAAAGCTAGAATTTTCAAGCCGACATTTTTTCTGTGCTAGTTTAAATTTTATTCATTTATTTGCATAAAAATTTTCTCTTAAATATTAACTTTAAAAAAATAAATTCAAAAAAATGACATATTATTTGCCCGACAAAAATGGCGAAATCGACCGAAATGTTGATGCTAATCGATAGTATATATGACATACGGTGTCATAAATGACTGCTTCACCTTTTTCCTGCATGCAGCCTGCGAAAAACACGTGTTTTAAAAATAAGAATACTTTTTATCGAATTTTGCATAAAAATATTTATAAAAATATTTATCGAATATTTATAAAAATACTTTTAATCGATACGTACCAACGGTGAATTTCCAATTGCGATGACACTTACAAAAATACTTCCAATTGCGATGACATTTATTAAAATATTTCCAATAGCGATGACATTTTTAAAAATATCTATAAAAATATTTATCGATTATTTATAAAAATACTTTTAATCGTGTTACGATGATTTTTATTAGCGATGCTAAAAGCGTTCTGATTTTGAGCGTTTTGGCGCGTTCGTTGCGCGGCAGATTTAAAATTTTTTTGCAGCTCTTTTATGTGTGCATTGCCGGGCTTGAAAATTTGCAATAACATTGACCGCATCTTTGTCTTGTTTGTGACATTGGCAGGCGTCAAAAATTTTAAGCGCAAATGACCGTTTTTTGTGTTCAAAAATTTTTTAGCTATTTTTTTTTGTGTAGCTTTTTTTCAGGTTTTTTTTAGCTGATGTTGTAGACAAAAAACAGTAGCTAAACGTTGTGCAAAAAAACTTTAATTTTCCCCAAAACAACGGCGCTAAATGAAAAAAACGTTTCACGCCGTCAAAAAAGCTAGAATTTTCAAGCCGACATTTTTTCTGTGCTAGTTTAAATTTTATTCATTTATTTGCATAAAAATTTTCTCTTAAATATTAACTTTAAAAAAATAAATTCAAAAAAATGACATATTATTTGCCCGACAAAAATGGCGAAATCGACCGAAATGTTGATGCTAATCGATAGTATATATGACATACGGTGTCATAAATGACTGCTTCACCTTTTTCCTGCATGCAGCCTGCGAAAAACACGTGTTTTAAAAATAAGAATACTTTTTATCGAATTTTGCATAAAAATATTTATAAAAATATTTATCGAATATTTATAAAAATACTTTTAATCGATACGTACCAACGGTGAATTTCCAATTGCGATGACACTTACAAAAATACTTCCAATTGCGATGACATTTATTAAAATATTTCCAATAGCGATGACATTTTTAAAAATATCTATAAAAATATTTATCGATTATTTATAAAAATACTTTTAATCGTGTTACGATGATTTTTATTAGCGATGCTAAAAGCGTTCTGATTTTGAGCGTTTTGGCGCGTTCGTTGCGCGGCAGATTTAAAATTTTTTTTGCAGCTCTTTTATGTGTGCATTGCCGGGCTTGAAAATTTGCAATAACATTGACCGCATCTTTGTCTTGTTTGTGACATTGGCAGGCGTCAAAAATTTTAAGCGCAAATGACCGTTTTTTGTGTTCAAAAATTTTTTAGCTATTTTTTTTGTGTAGCTTTTTTTCAGGTTTTTTTAGCTGATGTTGTAGACAAAAAACAGTAGCTAAACGTTGTGCAAAAAAAACTTTAATTTTCCCCAAAACAACGGCGCTAAATGAAAAAAACGTTTCACGCCGTCAAAAAAGCTAGAATTTTCAAGCCGACATTTTTTCTGTGCTAGTTTAAATTTTATTCATTTATTTGCATAAAAATTTTCTCTTAAATATTAACTTTAAAAAAATAAATTCAAAAAAATGACATATTATTTGCCCGACAAAAATGGCGAAATCGACCGAAATGTTGATGCTAATCGATAGTATATATGACATACGGTGTCATAAATGACTGCTTCACCTTTTTCCTGCATGCAGCCTGCGAAAAACACGTGTTTTAAAAATAAGAATACTTTTTATCGAATTTTGCATAAAAATATTTATAAAAATATTTATCGAATATTTATAAAAATACTTTTAATCGATACGTACCAACGGTGAATTTCCAATTGCGATGACACTTATAAAAATACTTCCAATTGCGATGACATTTATTAAAATATTTCCAATAGCGATGACATTTTTAAAAATATCTATAAAAATATTTATCGATTATTTATAAAAATACTTTTAATCGTGTTACGATGATTTTTATTAGCGATGCTAAAAGCGTTCTGATTTTGAGCGTTTTGGCGCGTTCGTTGCGCGGCAGATTTAAAATTTTTTTGCAGCTCTTTTATGTGTGCATTGCCGGGCTTGAAAATTTGCAATAACATTGACCGCATCTTTGTCTTGTTTGTGACATTGGCAGGCGTCAAAAATTTTAAGCGCAAATGACCGTTTTTTGTGTTCAAAAATTTTTTAGCTATTTTTTTTGTGTAGCTTTTTTTCAGGTTTTTTTTAGCTGATGTTGTAGACAAAAAACAGTAGCTAAACGTTGTGCAAAAAAAACTTTAATTTTCCCCAAAACAACGGCGCTAAATGAAAAAAACGTTTCACGCCGTCAAAAAAGCTAGAATTTTCAAGCCGACATTTTTTCTGTGCTAGTTTAAATTTTATTCATTTATTTGCATAAAAATTTTCTCTTAAATATTAACTTTAAAAAAATAAATTCAAAAAAATGACATATTATTTGCCCGACAAAAATGGCGAAATCGACCGAAATGTTGATGCTAATCGATAGTATATATGACATACGGTGTCATAAATGACTGCTTCACCTTTTTCCTGCATGCAGCCTGCGAAAAACACGTGTTTTAAAAATAAGAATACTTTTTATCGAATTTTGCATAAAAATATTTATAAAAATATTTATCGAATATTTATAAAAATACTTTTAATCGTTACGTACCAACGGTGAATTTCCAATTGCGATGACACTTATAAAAATACTTCCAATTGCGATGACATTTATTAAAATATTTCCAATAGCGATGACATTTTTAAAAATATCTATAAAAATATTTATCGATTATTTATAAAAATACTTTTAATCGTGTTACGATGATTTTTATTAGCGATGCTAAAAGCGTTCTGATTTTGAGCGTTTTGGCGCGTTCGTTGCGCGGCAGATTTAAAATTTTTTTGCAGCTCTTTTATGTGTGCATTGCCGGGCTTGAAAATTTGCAATAACATTGACCGCATCTTTGTCTTGTTTGTGACATTGGCAGGCGTCAAAAATTTTAAGCGCAAATGACCGTTTTTTGTGTTCAAAAATTTTTTAGCTATTTTTTTTTGTGTAGCTTTTTTTCAGGTTTTTTTTAGCTGATGTTGTAGACAAAAAACAGTAGCTAAACGTTGTGCAAAAAAAACTTTAATTTTCCCCAAAACAACGGCGCTAAATGAAAAAAACGTTTCACGCCGTCAAAAAAGCTAGAATTTTCAAGCCGACATTTTTTCTGTGCTAGTTTAAATTTTATTCATTTATTTGCATAAAAATTTTCTCTTAAATATTAACTTTAAAAAAATAAATTCAAAAAAATGACATATTATTTGCCCGACAAAAATGGCGAAATCGACCGAAATGTTGATGCTAATCGATAGTATATATGACATACGGTGTCATAAATGACTGCTTCACCTTTTTCCTGCATGCAGCCTGCGAAAAACACGTGTTTTAAAAATAAGAATACTTTTTATCGAATTTTGCATAAAAATATTTATAAAAATATTTATCGAATATTTATAAAAATACTTTTAATCGATACGTACCAACGGTGAATTTCCAATTGCGATGACACTTACAAAAATACTTCCAATTGCGATGACATTTATTAAAATATTTCCAATAGCGATGACATTTTTAAAAATATCTATAAAAATATTTATCGATTATTTATAAAAATACTTTTAATCGTGTTACGATGATTTTTATTAGCGATGCTAAAAGCGTTCTGATTTTGAGCGTTTTGGCGCGTTCGTTGCGCGGCAGATTTAAAAATTTTTTTGCAGCTCTTTTATGTGTGCATTGCCGGGCTTGAAAATTTGCAATAACATTGACCGCATCTTTGTCTTGTTTGTGACATTGGCAGGCGTCAAAAATTTTAAGCGCAAATGACCGTTTTTTGTGTTCAAAAATTTTTTAGCTATTTTTTTTTGTGTAGCTTTTTTTCAGGTTTTTTTTAGCTGATGTTGTAGACAAAAAACAGTAGCTAAACGTTTATAAAAAAAACTTTAATTTTCCCCAAAACAACGGCGCTAAATGAAAAAAACGTTTCACGCCGTCAAAAAAGCTAGAATTTTCAAGCCGACATTTTTTCTGTGCTAGTTTAAATTTTATTCATTTATTTGCATAAAAATTTTCTCTTAAATATTAACTTTAAAAAAATAAATTCAAAAAAATGACATATTATTTGCCCGACAAAAATGGCGAAATCGACCGAAATGTTGATGCTAATCGATAGTATATATGACATACGGTGTCATAAATGACTGCTTCACCTTTTTCCTGCATGCAGCCTGCGAAAAACACGTGTTTTAAAAATAAGAATACTTTTTATCGAATTTTGCATAAAAATATTTATAAAAATATTTATCGAATATTTATAAAAATACTTTTAATCGATACGTACCAACGGTGAATTTCCAATTGCGATGACACTTACAAAAATACTTCCAATTGCGATGACATTTATTAAAATATTTCCAATAGCGATGACATTTTTAAAAATATCTATAAAAATATTTATCGATTATTTATAAAAATACTTTTAATCGTGTTACGATGATTTTTATTAGCGATGCTAAAAGCGTTCTGATTTTGAGCGTTTTGGCGCGTTCGTTGCGCGGCAGATTTAAAATTTTTTTGCAGCTCTTTTATGTGTGCATTGCCGGGCTTGAAAATTTGCAATAACATTGACCGCATCTTTGTCTTGTTTGTGACATTGGCAGGCGTCAAAAATTTTAAGCGCAAATGACCGTTTTTTGTGTTCAAAAATTTTTTAGCTATTTTTTTTTGTGTAGCTTTTTTTCAGGTTTTTTTTTAGCTGATGTTGTAGACAAAAAACAGTAGCTAAACGTTGTGCAAAAAAAACTTTAATTTTCCCCAAAACAACGGCGCTAAATGAAAAAAACGTTTCACGCCGTCAAAAAAGCTAGAATTTTCAAGCCGACATTTTTTCTGTGCTAGTTTAAATTTTATTCATTTATTTGCATAAAAATTTTCTCTTAAATATTAACTTTAAAAAAATAAATTCAAAAAAATGACATATTATTTGCCCGACAAAAATGGCGAAATCGACCGAAATGTTGATGCTAATCGATAGTATATATGACATACGGTGTCATAAATGACTGCTTCACCTTTTTCCTGCATGCAGCCTGCGAAAAACACGTGTTTTAAAAATAAGAATACTTTTTATCGAATTTTGCATAAAAATATTTATAAAAATATTTATCGAATATTTATAAAAATACTTTTAATCGATACGTACCAACGGTGAATTTCCAATTGCGATGACACTTACAAAAATACTTCCAATTGCGATGACATTTATTAAAATATTTCCAATAGCGATGACATTTTTAAAAATATCTATAAAAATATTTATCGATTATTTATAAAAATACTTTTAATCGTGTTACGATGATTTTTATTAGCGATGCTAAAAGCGTTCTGATTTTGAGCGTTTTGGCGCGTTCGTTGCGCGGCAGATTTAAAATTTTTTTGCAGCTCTTTTATGTGTGCATTGCCGGGCTTGAAAATTTGCAATAACATTGACCGCATCTTTGTCTTGTTTGTGACATTGGCAGGCGTCAAAAATTTTAAGCGCAAATGACCGTTTTTTGTGTTCAAAAATTTTTTAGCTATTTTTTTTGTGTAGCTTTTTTCAGGTTTTTTTTAGCTGATGTTGTAGACAAAAAACAGTAGCTAAACGTTGTGCAAAAAAAAACTTTAATTTTCCCCAAAACAACGGCGCTAAATGAAAAAAACGTTTCACGCCGTCAAAAAAGCTAGAATTTTCAAGCCGACATTTTTTCTGTGCTAGTTTAAATTTTATTCATTTATTTGCATAAAAATTTTCTCTTAAATATTAACTTTAAAAAAATAAATTCAAAAAAATGACATATTATTTGCCCGACAAAAATGGCGAAATCGACCGAAATGTTGATGCTAATCGATAGTATATATGACATACGGTGTCATAAATGACTGCTTCACCTTTTTCCTGCATGCAGCCTGCGAAAAACACGTGTTTTAAAAATAAGAATACTTTTTATCGAATTTTGCATAAAAATATTTATAAAAATATTTATCGAATATTTATAAAAATACTTTTAATCGATACGTACCAACGGTGAATTTCCAATTGCGATGACACTTACAAAAATACTTCCAATTGCGATGACATTTATTAAAATATTTCCAATAGCGATGACATTTTTAAAAATATCTATAAAAATATTTATCGATTATTTATAAAAATACTTTTAATCGTGTTACGATGATTTTTATTAGCGATGCTAAAAGCGTTCTGATTTTGAGCGTTTTGGCGCGTTCGTTGCGCGGCAGATTTAAAATTTTTTTGCAGCTCTTTTATGTGTGCATTGCCGGGCTTGAAAATTTGCAATAACATTGACCGCATCTTTGTCTTGTTTGTGACATTGGCAGGCGTCAAAAATTTTAAGCGCAAATGACCGTTTTTTGTGTTCAAAAATTTTTTTAGCTATTATTTTTTTGTGTAGCTTTTTTTCAGGTTTTTTTAGCTGATGTTGTAGACAAAAAACAGTAGCTAAACGTTGTGCAAAAAAACTTTAATTTTCCCCAAAACAACGGCGCTAAATGAAAAAAACGTTTCACGCCGTCAAAAAAGCTAGAATTTTCAAGCCGACATTTTTTCTGTGCTAGTTTAAATTTTATTCATTTATTTGCATAAAAATTTTCTCTTAAATATTAACTTTAAAAAAATAAATTCAAAAAAATGACATATTATTTGCCCGACAAAAATGGCGAAATCGACCGAAATGTTGATGCTAATCGATAGTATATATGACATACGGTGTCATAAATGACTGCTTCACCTTTTTCCTGCATGCAGCCTGCGAAAAACACGTGTTTTAAAAATAAGAATACTTTTTATCGAATTTTGCATAAAAATATTTATAAAAATATTTATCGAATATTTATAAAAATACTTTTAATCGATACGTACCAACGGTGAATTTCCAATTGCGATGACACTTACAAAAATACTTCCAATTGCGATGACATTTATTAAAATATTTCCAATAGCGATGACATTTTTAAAAATATCTATAAAAATATTTATCGATTATTTATAAAAATACTTTTAATCGTGTTACGATGATTTTTATTAGCGATGCTAAAAGCGTTCTGATTTTGAGCGTTTTGGCGCGTTCGTTGCGCGGCAGATTTAAAATTTTTTTTGCAGCTCTTTTATGTGTGCATTGCCGGGCTTGAAAATTTGCAATAACATTGACCGCATCTTTGTCTTGTTTGTGACATTGGCAGGCGTCAAAATTTTAAGCGCAAATGACCGTTTTTTGTGTTCAAAAATTTTTTAGCTATTTTTTTTTGTGTAGCTTTTTTTCAGGTTTTTTTTAGCTGATGTTGTAGACAAAAAACAGTAGCTAAACGTTGTGCAAAAAAAACTTTAATTTTCCCCAAAACAACGGCGCTAAATGAAAAAAACGTTTCACGCCGTCAAAAAAGCTAGAATTTTCAAGCCGACATTTTTTCTGTGCTAGTTTAAATTTTATTCATTTATTTGCATAAAAATTTTCTCTTAAATATTAACTTTAAAAAAATAAATTCAAAAAAATGACATATTATTTGCCCGACAAAAATGGCGAAATCGACCGAAATGTTGATGCTAATCGATAGTATATATGACATACGGTGTCATAAATGACTGCTTCACCTTTTTCCTGCATGCAGCCTGCGAAAAACACGTGTTTTAAAAATAAGAATACTTTTTATCGAATTTTGCATAAAAATATTTATAAAAATATTTATCGAATATTTATAAAAATACTTTTAATCGATACGTACCAACGGTGAATTTCCAATTGCGATGACACTTACAAAAATACTTCCAATTGCGATGACATTTATTAAAATATTTCCAATAGCGATGACATTTTTAAAAATATCTATAAAAATATTTATCGATTATTTATAAAAATACTTTTAATCGTGTTACGATGATTTTTATTAGCGATGCTAAAAGCGTTCTGATTTTGAGCGTTTTGGCGCGTTCGTTGCGCGGCAGATTTAAAATTTTTTTTGCAGCTCTTTTATGTGTGCATTGCCGGGCTTGAAAATTTGCAATAACATTGACCGCATCTTTGTCTTGTTTGTGACATTGGCAGGCGTCAAAAATTTTAAGCGCAAATGACCGTTTTTTGTGTTCAAAAATTTTTTAGCTATTTTTTTTGTGTAGCTTTTTTTCAGGTTTTTTTTAGCTGATGTTGTAGACAAAAAACAGTAGCTAAACGTTGTGCAAAAAAAACTTTAATTTTCCCCAAAACAACGGCGCTAAATGAAAAAAACGTTTCACGCCGTCAAAAAAGCTAGAATTTTCAAGCCGACATTTTTTCTGTGCTAGTTTAAATTTTATTCATTTATTTGCATAAAAATTTTCTCTTAAATATTAACTTTAAAAAAATAAATTCAAAAAAATGACATATTATTTGCCCGACAAAAATGGCGAAATCGACCGAAATGTTGATGCTAATCGATAGTATATATGACATACGGTGTCATAAATGACTGCTTCACCTTTTTCCTGCATGCAGCCTGCGAAAAACACGTGTTTTAAAAATAAGAATACTTTTTATCGAATTTTGCATAAAAATATTTATAAAAATATTTATCGAATATTTATAAAAATACTTTTAATCGTTACGTACCAACGGTGAATTTCCAATTGCGATGACACTTATAAAAATACTTCCAATTGCGATGACATTTATTAAAATATTTCCAATAGCGATGACATTTTTAAAAATATCTATAAAAATATTTATCGATTATTTATAAAAATACTTTTAATCGTGTTACGATGATTTTTATTAGCGATGCTAAAAGCGTTCTGATTTTGAGCGTTTTGGCGCGTTCGTTGCGCGGCAGATTTAAAATTTTTTTGCAGCTCTTTTATGTGTGCATTGCCGGGCTTGAAAATTTGCAATAACATTGACCGCATCTTTGTCTTGTTTGTGACATTGGCAGGCGTCAAAAATTTTAAGCGCAAATGACCGTTTTTTGTGTTCAAAAATTTTTTAGCTATTTTTTTTTGTGTAGCTTTTTTTCAGGTTTTTTTTAGCTGATGTTGTAGACAAAAAACAGTAGCTAAACGTTGTGCAAAAAAAAACTTTAATTTTCCCCAAAACAACGGCGCTAAATGAAAAAAACGTTTCACGCCGTCAAAAAAGCTAGAATTTTCAAGCCGACATTTTTTCTGTGCTAGTTTAAATTTTATTCATTTATTTGCATAAAAATTTTCTCTTAAATATTAACTTTAAAAAAATAAATTCAAAAAAATGACATATTATTTGCCCGACAAAAATGGCGAAATCGACCGAAATGTTGATGCTAATCGATAGTATATATGACATACGGTGTCATAAATGACTGCTTCACCTTTTTCCTGCATGCAGCCTGCGAAAAACACGTGTTTTAAAAATAAGAATACTTTTTATCGAATTTTGCATAAAAATATTTATAAAAATATTTATCGAATATTTATAAAAATACTTTTAATCGTTACGTACCAACGGTGAATTTCCAATTGCGATGACACTTATAAAAATACTTCCAATTGCGATGACATTTATTAAAATATTTCCAATAGCGATGACATTTTTAAAAATATCTATAAAAATATTTATCGATTATTTATAAAAATACTTTTAATCGTGTTACGATGATTTTTATTAGCGATGCTAAAAGCGTTCTGATTTTGAGCGTTTTGGCGCGTTCGTTGCGCGGCAGATTTAAAATTTTTTTGCAGCTCTTTTATGTGTGCATTGCCGGGCTTGAAAATTTGCAATAACATTGACCGCATCTTTGTCTTGTTTGTGACATTGGCAGGCGTCAAAAATTTTAAGCGCAAATGACCGTTTTTTGTGTTCAAAAATTTTTTAGCTATTTTTTTTTGTGTAGCTTTTTTTCAGGTTTTTTTTAGCTGATGTTGTAGACAAAAAACAGTAGCTAAACGTTGTGCAAAAAAAACTTTAATTTTCCCCAAAACAACGGCGCTAAATGAAAAAAACGTTTCACGCCGTCAAAAAAGCTAGAATTTTCAAGCCGACATTTTTTCTGTGCTAGTTTAAATTTTATTCATTTATTTGCATAAAAATTTTCTCTTAAATATTAACTTTAAAAAAATAAATTCAAAAAAATGACATATTATTTGCCCGACAAAAATGGCGAAATCGACCGAAATGTTGATGCTAATCGATAGTATATATGACATACGGTGTCATAAATGACTGCTTCACCTTTTTCCTGCATGCAGCCTGCGAAAAACACGTGTTTTAAAAATAAGAATACTTTTTATCGAATTTTGCATAAAAATATTTATAAAAATATTTATCGAATATTTATAAAAATACTTTTAATCGTTACGTACCAACGGTGAATTTCCAATTGCGATGACACTTATAAAAATACTTCCAATTGCGATGACATTTATTAAAATATTTCCAATAGCGATGACATTTTTAAAAATATCTATAAAAATATTTATCGATTATTTATAAAAATACTTTTAATCGTGTTACGATGATTTTTATTAGCGATGCTAAAAGCGTTCTGATTTTGAGCGTTTTGGCGCGTTCGTTGCGCGGCAGATTTAAAATTTTTTTTGCAGCTCTTTTATGTGTGCATTGCCGGGCTTGAAAATTTGCAATAACATTGACCGCATCTTTGTCTTGTTTGTGACATTGGCAGGCGTCAAAAATTTTAAGCGCAAATGACCGTTTTTTGTGTTCAAAAATTTTTTAGCTATTTTTTTTTGTGTAGCTTTTTTTCAGGTTTTTTTTAGCTGATGTTGTAGACAAAAAACAGTAGCTAAACGTTGTGCAAAAAAAACTTTAATTTTCCCCAAAACAACGGCGCTAAATGAAAAAAACGTTTCACGCCGTCAAAAAAGCTAGAATTTTCAAGCCGACATTTTTTCTGTGCTAGTTTAAATTTTATTCATTTATTTGCATAAAAATTTTCTCTTAAATATTAACTTTAAAAAAATAAATTCAAAAAAATGACATATTATTTGCCCGACAAAAATGGCGAAATCGACCGAAATGTTGATGCTAATCGATAGTATATATGACATACGGTGTCATAAATGACTGCTTCACCTTTTTCCTGCATGCAGCCTGCGAAAAACACGTGTTTTAAAAATAAGAATACTTTTTATCGAATTTTGCATAAAAATATTTATAAAAATATTTATCGAATATTTATAAAAATACTTTTAATCGTTACGTACCAACGGTGAATTTCCAATTGCGATGACACTTATAAAAATACTTCCAATTGCGATGACATTTATTAAAATATTTCCAATAGCGATGACATTTTTAAAAATATCTATAAAAATATTTATCGATTATTTATAAAAATACTTTTAATCGTGTTACGATGATTTTTATTAGCGATGCTAAAAGCGTTCTGATTTTGAGCGTTTTGGCGCGTTCGTTGCGCGGCAGATTTAAAATTT